>VZTO01006813.1:0-86719 GCA_013400615.1 Syrrhaptes paradoxus
TAAAACCATTACCCCTCATCCTCGTTACACCATTTCTCCCAGCACCCACAGCAGAACTGTCAATTCTTCTCATCTCCTCCTGGATGTCACCAGATTTCACCCTGTGTTAGAGGCTCCATGTGCTGTGCTAAGGTCACTAACCACTAATATCAAATTAATTTAAAGAAAATTTATCTGCTGGTAGTGAAAAAAAAAATTGGAGTATGTGGAATGGGTGTGGACTAGATAACCTTTAAAGGTCCCTTCCAACCCAAACTATTCTATGATTCCCATTTTCCCAAATCCACAACTGGAACCCCACCGATCTCGGTCACTCACCAGGCTGGGGAGTGCTCTTGCTGCCCAGCTGCGTTTCAGACTGGCTGTGGCTGACGGGGGTGATGTCCTGGCAGCTCTGCATCGGTGAGTCCCTCCCAGGGGGTTCTGAACCTGTTGGCTTCTCGATGTTCTTCATTTCCATCTCCTCGTGGTGTATCCACAGATCCGGGGGTCTCAGGTCCTTCTGGCTGCCTTTCCTTTTACCAGCGCTGTGGGTTGCACGTTTCCTGCAGCAAAGAAAGAACAAAATTGTTGTGTAAGAACATTTTTACCCTTCATAAGACCAAAAGGTCTTATGGTGTCCTCACTGGTGTTTTTCCAAGGAACCCCTCTGACTGTGTCCTTCAAAGGACAGCAGTCATCTCAGTGTGGTCCCACTTTGCTCCAGGGGATGCAGCTCAGCAGGGTGAGTAATTTTGGGTTTTTTGCACTCTTTGATGTAGAAATTGGGGAAAACCACTCTTCCTGGAACTGAAGGCAAGTAGCCAGTTTCATTTTGGGAAAAGCAGCACTTGTGGCATTGAGCGAAAACTGCTGAGCTGAGTTATGCCCATCTTATACCTCCCAAAACCTCAGGCAGCATATCTTGTATTTTTTTTTAATATACACTAAAACAGTATTTTTTTTTATGAAGGAAAATCTCAGAAATCCCAAGCAGCATTTCCCAGAGTGGCATTAACTCTCCTGTCTCTCTGAACAGGTATTATATCATGTCCTTGTGTCACCGAGCCACCAAGGGATGGATGGTCCTGCTCTGCTGCTCTCAGATCTTCACTGTCCTCAACTGCACAGGCTGGTTATACAAACAAACACCCATGTTTTTCTGTTCTACAGATATGCTCCTTAAATATGGAGCACAACATCTAATGTACAGCTATAGAGAAAGTCTGATCAGAAATTTATCAATTTAAATAACTCTGAAAAAAATGTTTTTCTGGCTTATTGTTCCGGGTTTTCGCTCAATAACCCACAAGTACTCTTACTCGTGTTTTTTTTTTTTTCCTTTGTACAGCTCAAAGTCCTTTGTGAAGGGAAAGTAATATTAATGTACCAAGTGTAAAAAATAGAAATACTCCTGATACAGGCAAATCGTTTCAAATACACTTCTGGGTAACAAAAAAAAAAAAACCACCAACAAAAAAAATCCCCAAACAAACGAACAAAAAAGAAAACTTGATTTCCAGGGGCACTGACTGCTCTCAGCTCATTACCCTCATCATAGGCTCACCCCAAAATACAGCTGTCCCCCTCCTGATGGGAAGGTTCTTTCCCAAATCCATGAAAAGTGATGCAAACCTCTCACCAGCATCCCTGGGACTGGCGTCACTTGTGCAGGTGCACTCTGAGAACAGCCCATCTTAAAATTAAAAGATTAATGTCAAATTGTGATCTGGAAAGTCAGCAGTGGAGGTGAGGTTGTGGTTGTTCAGAGATTTTTGTTTACAACCCACAAGAAATCAGAGTGTTGCCTTCTGGCCATAATTATCTTCTCTGTTTAGCCTGTTACTTGCTAATTGCCAAAAATTAATAATTTTAAATGATAGTATTTCAAAGAACAGGAATGAAACACATGGAATAAAGACAGTTCTTTCATACTCTCTTGCACAGACCCTAGTTCCACCCTGATTATCACCTACAAGAATAATCATGAGCATTTTCATTCAAACCTTAATGTACGACCCCCCTGAACTTAAAAAAATCAAGTTGTTTCATTCAAAACCAGACTATAATTTTTTTTCTAAAGTAGGAATTACTTTCTTCACTTTGAGAAACAACAGCTTTTTTTTTTTTTGTTGTTGTCACTTCCAACTGAAAATAATTCATTTCTCTGGGCTTGAGCTAGGCAAGAGAAACTCCAGCCCCAAAGTAATTTTGTACCTAACTCAGAATAGGGGCTTATAATGAGCATGTCATTCCAACCGTAACTACAAAACCACTACGGCAATGAGATCATTTAAAAATATATGCTATGATCTAGCTTGGTTTGCATTATTTTTTTTCCTCACAAATTATTGATGCTCCAACAGTCCATGAGTAGCAAACTGAATCGGAGCCAGGAGTGCGTACGGAAAGGTCATCAATAACAAATGAAAAGAAAACCTCCCCTGGAATGTGTTGTTTATGCAATGCAGAATTGAGGTTTGGCTTCTGAAAAATGCATCCATGCTTGATTTCAAGGGGAGGTGGGATCTTTCCTGGACCAGACAAGCACGTGGTGTCTATAGAACCAGCCATAAAAGCTTCAAGATCAGCCTCAAACCTCAGCCTCAGCAATGGGAATTGATGCTGCAGAAGTTCGTGTTGAGATTTACAGCGGGATTCCACTTTAGTCCATTACCCATTTTATAACTGGAGCAGGAATTGGGAAGACAAGGAGTTTGGGAATTGGAAAATTGATTTCAGACGGCAGTGCTTCTGTTGTTGTTCAATTCTTTTACGACATTAAATGCATCCAGCTTGCACACCACAACGATATCTAATTTTTTCCTAACGATGGATATAAAAGCAGAGGTCAGCTCTGCCCTTAAAATATATATTATGGTCATGCAATCTCGAATAACGATGGCAGAACTTAATCTGTCCTTTCAAAATAAATAAACTCTCTGGAGAGGAAACTCCTTCTCACTGTCTCTTTCTATAGTTCCCAGCACCACGTCGCCTGGACAGCGACTTCAGCCATCCCACAGCACACTCACGCTGCTCCTAACAGCACACACATGCTACGTGGGACAACTTTTCAATTACTCCAGAGTGAGATTAGTCTTCATTGCCTTCATTTTACAGCTACACTACCCCAGAGAAAACAGTTAAGTTTAAAACAACGCAGCCTGGTTTGTTTTTTTAACGACAATTGATGATGTCTCTATCTGAAAAGCTTAGAAATAAATTGCTCTTTCAGGCAAAACAAGTTTTTGCTTGTTAAAAAAACCTGGGAAACCATCCAGCCCTGGTCTTTTCTGTCTCCTGTCATCTGGCTTCATGGTCCTCTCCCTGAGGTAAGACCCAATGAACAAGTGGGCGTGGAGGAAGCACAAAAACCACGAATATCTCCAGGAAAGACGGCGGCGACATACGGACCCTCTGCCAACTCATCCCCTGTTACCTTGAGTCTGAATACACTTTGGTTAATGCCTCCTCCCAGCCTTCCCAAATCTGTACCCTAATAACTGATATAGGACTTAAACTAGTCTTAGCTTACTGTTTTTTTAGCCTCTTTTTACACTGCTCCCCCATGCAGCATATTAATTGGTTGGAAAAAGAAAAAAAAAAAAAAGATAAATCCTTCCAATTAACAATTTTAGCTAGTGGTAGATGTTATTTAATTGTTTCCTTTAATGGTTTAAAGACACACTGTCTACCTACCAAGCTCGCACTAGATGTCCACCCTCACCTTTTCTCCTTGGGGCAGTCATAACCTTGTGTTACCGGTCCATAGGCTAAGTTTTGTTAAATTTTTGTTATATCTTGAAACCTTCGTTCCTGGAAGAAGCAGGTTCTGCAGTTGCACACTGCACAAAATGATATTTTTCCTCTTATTTTAAAATTCAACACCATGGAGGTGCTCAAGGCCAGGCTGGATGAGGCTTTGGGCAACCTGGGCTAGTGGGAGGTGTCCCTGCCCACGGCAGGGGGGTGGAACTTGATGGTCTTTAAGGTCCCTTCCAACCCAAACCATTCTGGAATTCTGTGATTCACCTTCTTTAAGCTTAAGCTTGTAACAGACCTAGCCGGACCAGGAGTGCACCAAGGGATGGAGCTGATGGGTGGCCCCATTGTCCACCCTCCATAACANCAAACCATTCTGGAATTCTGTGATTCACCTTCTTTAAGCTTAAGCTTGTAACAGACCTACCCGGACCAGGAGTGCACCAAGGGATGGAGCTGATGGGTGGCCCCATTGTCCACCCTCCATAACACCACATCAGCAGACACTGCTGAGCATCTCGTCCTGAGGACGATGTAATTACGGTGAGGATATGAATCTCAATTACTGCAGGAGCCATACCTTTCCCTTATGGGTACATTATTGCACCTGAATCTTTTCTCATATTTTTCTCCTCTATTGTTTATTGGAGTCAAATTGGCACAGGGTTTGTACAGCTGATATTTCATCCTTCCCTAGATGGCAGAGACAGAAAATATGTACTAAGCCACCTAGGTCAGTACCAGGTTGTTCTGTATAATGTGCTTTATTGTGCTTTGCTCAGCCAAGTTTTAATTAACTTAAGAAATATGACTTTTCTCCGCTGAAGGCTTATAGGAGATTATTCCGTCACCTGCACGTTTTTGCTATGGGGAAGGACACATGCATTATCCAACAAGGCTTGGCCTTTCCCCTTGCCACAGTCCTTTTGTTCAGTAGTTCTTGGGTGTTTTTAAACTAAGAACCAGCTGCCAATAAAAGCCTGAATCTCAATTCTTTGTATCACAGTATGCATCTCTCCAGGCAGGTCAGAAACAAAATAATTCCCACCAATTTTGAAGAAGTTCACATTTTTTTCCTGTTATGCTAAATTTAATATCCACTCTTTATTTTTTATCGCCCTATATTTTCCCCACTTGCAGTGCAGAAATGGCTGGTTTAGAGTAACTTGTGTGAGATTCACCTGCCCATAGGATAGACATTCATAAGTTAAACAGCAAATCCAGTTCCACCAGCTTCACATTTTTTAATCAATGAACAGCAATAAGCATCTTCAGATGGCAAGTCTTCCGATGCCATAGGATGAGAAGAATGACGATTCTTTGAACGCTCCTGCTCCTATCCCCAGGAGCTACATAGGAGGTCAAGGATGCTTAATTCAGACTTGGATATTTAAGTTTTCAACATGTAATTATGGATAGATGAATCTCTCTAATTGTTTCTCATTTTTGAAATTTCCTTTTCTCTGTTAGAAACTCAAGAGAGCTTTAGCCTTGATTCACCAAACTCTACTCAACAGAAGAATTTATGTTGTCTTCAGGTGATGGTCTCATTTTCTGGTGCTAAGACTCACAAAAGCAGCAGATTTTTAAAACAGTTCATCATTCAGCTTCCCCAGCACTCCTGAACATGCAGGTCCTTACTTTTCTGCCTAAATCAGAGTTTTCTTATTAAAAAAATCTACCCTCAAACATCCATCCTTAGAGAAACCACTTCCTTGACTGTAAAACACTACAAGCTGCCATCTGCCTATGCTTGACTATCCCAAAGCTGATTTCAGCACACACAGGAGATGTTTGGTCCCCAACCATCCCCTCTGTCACCGTGCCGCCCTTTTTTTAAGCATCAGTGCAAGTCAATGCAATACTGTCTTGCTCTTAATGCAAATATTCATCACTCTTGTGGGCAAGCTGTCATTAAACTTCACTTTCCCTCGTCCAGTCTTTCACAATGGTATAATAATACAAAGAAGTAACAGTAAAATAATGGACAGTATCCTCACTTTCAATTAATGAAATGCATCAAGCCCAGCTCTGTTTCAAACCTATTGATTTCACCTCTATCTTTTCCCCAAAATTGAAAAAAAATCTTTGTGCTTTACGCTGCTGCCCCTTTTATCACCTTTTAGAAGAATCCCAAAGATTTTTTTCCTTGTAAATTCTTATAGACTTTTTTTTTTTCCAAAGTACATGAGAATTATCAAGAGAAACAGTTGCTGATGCTTTTTCCTGGAAGACGTTTGGAGCCAGACTGTCTAACGCCCTCCAAAAGGTTAGCAAGCCAGCAGGACTCTCTGTGGTTCTTGTCTCTGCAGGTGCCGGGCTGCGGAGTCAGGAAGTCTGACAGCATCACCAGCCACAGACAAATACCTTTTTTTTTTTTTTTTCTTTAAATCAATGGAATTGATTCCTTCCTGTGGCTGAATTATCCCTGGCACTATAAACAACAGAGAGCTGTGCAGGGTAGACTTATTTTTCACAGCTTGCCATGCCAGGGGTGCTTATTCTCCATGGTTTGCTCTGCAGCCTGGGAATATTGTCCCCCCACCTGCAATGAGTGACACCTTCAAAACCAAAAGACAGAGCCCCAAAACGTAGTTCATCCCCCAGAATCCGCATCTGTACAGGATGGACGTTATTGCCCGTATCTATTTGGAATCTGAGCATCCTTCTCCTTCCCACCCATGGTGTGAGAACGTACTTTCTCTGCTGCGCCGAGGAGCGCCTGGTGCAGATGACGGCCACCACGGCCACCACCACCACCGTGATGACGCCGACAGTGACGACAATGATGACGAGGAGGTTGCTGTTCTTCTGGGGTGTGACGCTGCCGTGGGGAGGGTGCATCTGCCCGATGGGAGGCTCTGAAAGGAGGCGGACAATGAGGGGATGGTTAGTCCTGGGTTTGCTTCCCTCCCTCTTTAGGAGTGACCCGTAAAATAAAACACATAAAGCTCATCAGGTGCCATGAATGCCTCTGAAAAAAGCATATGGAGGGTGCAGAAGGGTGCCATAAAGATCTAAAATTTGTCTTGCCACACTTCAGTGGTACAGCAAACAATAAATTATTTAAGCAGTAACGACTTTGCGCTTTCTGGGTGTTAATAACTTGGTGTTGGGAGTCAATAACTAGCAGTTCATTTTTGCTATTATCAGCTGAAAATGGAAATACCGGGAATATGGATTTTTTTTTTAAGGCCCGTATTCTTTCTCAGTATTTACAGAATTCATATCTTGTGTATCAGCCAACCTGAACACCTGAATCATTTGTCAGAACTGTATTGACCCCACAGCCAGCCTCACAACCCATTATACTCCATTTATCGTTGTGCTGACCAGATCCCCACCCAACCCTGGAGCAGGTTGAGGGCTCAATCTTTCGAAGAGATGAGCTTCCTCAGTTTCAGTGCATCAGCAAGAGTGGGACTGTAAAGTTCTGTTGTCAACTCCCAGTCAAATTCACTGGTCCTTTGCTTCTGACAATTTTTTCCCATTGCGTTAGGGATATACCACAGTTTATATTTTTCATAATCTTGTTGGATAACGACTCTATTCACAGTGTTGGTTATATTTTGCAGACACCTGCAGAAAACAGTGAGGAATCCTTTTGCCCTGTCTGCTAAGGCAACTCTATAGGCATCCTGTAATATCACAGACTCACAAACCTTGAAATATCTTTCCACTTAAGCTTGGAGAAAAACTAAATACTAGGTGCACTGGGATGCAAAAAGAAAAAAAAAGACACATCCTTCCAAATAACAACTTTAGTCAGTAATAGATGTAATTTAATTGTAATATTCTGCCTTGATTTTCTGCCCTAATATCCTTTCTTTACTTACTTAATTAAGCTATTTAAATAAACTACCCTTTTCCCATATTTTTTTAAACAATTGAGTAAGACAAGCAGCTTTGAGTGTTATCCTTTCAGCATTACAATGGTCTGGTACAGAAATCCCAGAGATCTGGGGGTTTGGTTTCTTTTTCATTTCCATGCTGAGTAAAAGGCATTGAAGGAATATGCCACATAAAATACAGCGACTATCAAGCAAACCAAAATTTTTTCTTGCTCTACCCTTTATTGCAGGCCCTGGAAGCTCTCTTTGCTTCTCAAAAGTCAATTTTCCTATAATTCTGATGAACTACCACAAAGAATAGGAGGAAAGCCTGAAACACACAATTCTAAATAAGAAGTTATTAATAGCGTACCTACACCCCAGCTGGCACTGATTAGGTTCAGTTAATTTTTGTTAATCTCTGGGGTTTCCTCTCATGTCTTTCTATTTTAGGGCTGGATTAAATAATTAAAAAAATGGTTTTTTTTTCTGCAGAAAGCTTAAACTGAAATATAACAACATGAAATGCATTTTACAATTTGTTTTAATTCTGTTATTTTTTTTAGAGGCATTGCCATGGCCTGATGTATATTTAAAACATCTTGCCATGGGTTTATCATGCCCAGCGACACACTTCTGGGAGCACTGCATCGGCTGGAAATCTGATGGGCAGTTTGAGGATCAGCTTTACAAAAGCCAAACCAGAACATATGGTGCCCTGACCCTATTTTTTGTTAATCTTTCTGGTTAACTCTCCTGTTTGGTTTGCAGCAGGTATTTTGCACAAAGGATGGGATTTTCATAGGCTGAGATAACTCCTCCTTGCACATGCGACCTGTGGGCACGTTGGGTTGCCTCCAACCAAGAAAGAGAGGAATGAGAGAGAAATAAAGAGAAGACAAGTAGGAGGTTATCACCAAAACTGCACTTAATCATGGAGTTGGTTGGCTGGAGCCTGTATTTACCGTTCAGACTGCTCCGGTCGATCAGGTTGGTGTCCACAGGCCAGTAGGAGCCATCCCCATGACGACCTGTTGGGAGAAAAATGCATCAGATACGACATGACAGGTAAACTGTCAAAATCAAGTGTGTTGCTTGAGGCAGTGCCCATCTGACGACGTTTAAACCATTAAATGGAAGAAGTTATCCCGTATGTGCTGGGGAAAATCTGTCATCCAAGCAGGCTTTGAAGAGCCAGCTGAAGTTCAGCCCTTTGAGCAGCTTGCCTTGTTCTTGTTGGGTTTTTTTTCCCCCCTCCTGCAGATGTGCTCGTTAGAGTGACAAACTGAGGTGTGATGGCAGCATCCGTCTGTGCCCCCTCTGCAGGTGACAGGAATAATTCAGACAGCTGCAGCTGGAGCTGTGGCAGAGGGACATGGACGGAAAATCATGGGCATGTTGTCCCCCTGCCAGGTGGCTTTCCACCATTATTAAGCAAGCTGTCTTTAATTTATTTTTCTGCTTGGGGAAACACAACTTCTCAGCTGCTTGGTTGTTACAAAAAGATTGCCTCTTCTCTAACCCTGACTTAAAGAAAGAAGGAAAGAAGGAAGGAAGAAAGGAAGGAAGGAAGGAAGGAAGGAAGGAAGGAAGGAAGGAAGGAAAGAAGGAAGGAAAAAAAAAAAGAAAAAAGAATGATTATGATCATTATTCCAAAAGTGTTCTGGCTGCTGAGGCAATATTTGCACTCCAAATTAATACAGCAAAATTTGAGGTATCCACCTTTTCTCCTCCTGTATTTTGTCCTATTTATAAGCTTTGGGCTAAATGGCCATGATGGTCCACGTTCCTGCCAAGACCAGCATCGCTGCTTCCCCATGTCCAGCAGAAGAAGAATTGGTCAAGTCCTACCAAGCTCCTCTTTGTCTCTACCGGAGTCACCAAAGTCCTCAGCACAAGCGGTTTGGGGTAAAAGCCTCTCTCCTGCCAAAGGCCAAGCTTATCTAATTCCTCCAAAGCTAATTATTTCTGCATTTAAGACCAATGGGCCCTCCCAGGTGGCACAGTCCCAGTCATGCTCTGCTGGGATGGTGGCTCAGGGAAAGGACATCTTCCCCTGAGCTGGGCCAAGGCTGCTGGAACATCACATCAACATTTACTCTGTAAGACCCCTGGGCACTATGTTTTTGGCTCTGCCATCCCTTAGGTCAGAGAAATAGCACCTGAGGGTGGGTTTTGGTTGGTGAAGGAATTATGCAAAAATTCTGAAAAACTTAGGGAACTAGCAGGAATTATTCCAAACAACATCTACATCAACCAACCACCGTCTACATCATATCTCTTGGCAGATTAAGCAAAAAAAAATTCAATTTTCTCACTGTCCTGCAGTTATTTGTTGCTGCTGCGCACTGTTAAACAACTGCCATATCGCTCTACAGAAGTGCTTGTATTTCTGTGGATTGTGAAGAAATTCATGTGCATAACTTTGTCTACCAATTTGGGAAGTATTTTGTGATGAATGGCCCTAAATCAATGGGAGATGATTATCATCAGAAGAGGCTTCGCCGTAATTATCTTTTCAATCAGCGTAATTGCACAGCTACAACAACTTGATCCCAAGAAAACAAGGTTGCAAAATGTTTAGCCGAGAAAGCAGACAAAATAGAGACAAATGTAAAGCACGTAGTAATTGCGTTTACCAGAACGACACGCTAAAGCATCCTATTTGTAGCACTACACTGCAGCGCATGAATGTGCTGTGATCCTGGGTTTATATTGTGCTTAGGAAACTGGATATCTCCATGGGAAATTTCTAAACATTACTATTTTTATTTATTTTTATATTTCTATCCCAGCGGGATGGAAAATTTAGTCGGGATATTGGAGACTTAAACCACCCAACCCTGCATGCCTGCCTCTGAAGTTTAGTACTTTTTGGATTAGTGTAAGAGCACTTTTCAAGGCATTACACATGACATTTTCATTCTAAAATTATTTGTGTAAACAGTTGCCCATTTCGTTTATGGCTCTAACAGAGAAGTTGGCACCTGGAGGTGGGACGCAAGCCTCTGATGCATTGTAAGGTTTTATATGTTAAAGGGTAGGTAGGGCTTAAACCCCTAAAGATTATCCATGATCTTTTCCAAGACAACACACCTCCATGAATCATTTCTATCTCCAGCTTTAATTTGGCAACAGTTCAGCTGATATTTCCCTTTCAAAAACTCAAATGATGCAAGAGCACTGCTACTTTGAGGCTTTTGCTTCACTTAGTTTCAAGACCTTGGGTTTTGACTACCTTCATAATAATCTGTTTTAAAAAGTAAGCTAAACTGCATGCTTCCACTTCATGTTTGGTAGCTTTACAGCACCGTGCTCACTATTGCTGTTGCTTTCCACCTCCTTCTCATGCCACCTCTGGGTGTCTTGTCTTACAGAAGCCAAGAATCAAACTCCTGTCCCACTCAATTGAGGTACAAACCCTCAGTATCAGCCAGAAAGTCACCTACAAGGTGAGCAGAACTCAACAGATAGGTCCAGATCTTGGGTCAGACAATGGACTCTCTCTTCAACTTCCACCAGTTTCCAGTGGATCTTTTTGTTCTTTATTTGCTTTTTTTTTTTTCCTAATGAAGGTTAAACAGTGTTTAAACTTGATTTTCCTACTTTTTAATGAGTTGTATTAAAGAGGTACCAAACCCTGCATCCATATGAACCTAAATACCATTTCTCACCTCTCGCTTCTATGTTTAGCTTCTGTTTCCCCCAGGTCTGTCTTTCAAACGTTTCAGTAACTAAAGTCTCTCTCTGAAAAAGCATATCCTTTTCCCACAGCTGTAACTCAGGCGCCATTATAGGAAATAAACAATTCAACTGGGTCTTCTCAAGGCAGGAAAAAAAAAACCATATGAACCTAAAAACCATTTCTCACCTCTCACTTCTATGTTTAGCTTCTCTTTCCCCCAGGTCTGTCTCTCAAATGTTTCAGTAACTGAAGTCTTTCTCTGAAAAAGCATATCCTTTTCCCACAGCTGTAACTCAGGCGCCATTATAGGAAATAAACAATTCAACTGGGTCTTCTCAAGGCAGGAAAAAAAAATAAATCAAGTTTTCCGTAACAACAGTTCTTCATCCTCTCAGGGCTCCAGCACATGGAAACTGGCCAAAAATTCTGTTGTCATTTTGCTGTAAATTTCTTTCTTTTTTTTTTTTTTTTTTTCATGCTTTGCCCTAGCAGCTTCCTTATTTGCAAACTTCAAGTGTCCCCGCACAGCGTGGGCAGATCAGTGGACATTGAAGGAATGGAGCTGTGTTGTTCTCTCCTTGCAAAATGCTTGCTGCAAGCCAACTGCCTGAGATTATATCATCCCTTAACCAGACACAGCCCTGCGCTACCACTGGTGCTGTATTTTGCCTTAAACAGTCCAAAATACGGAGAAAATAAGTTGAGCAATATTCTCACATGAAAGAGCCAAAACTATAGAAGATACCTCCTGCTCCATGGGTGTCCCCAAGGAGGTTCAAGCATGCAAACTAAGGCTCTATCAGCCAAGAGAAGCTGTTGGGCATCCTGTGCCATCAGAAAAGCTCCTCTTCTGTTCCCACGAAAGAGCTGAGCTCTCTGTCTAAGGCAGGTATGGCGCTGAGCACTTGGAAACCTGCATGTTGCCTTTGGGGGAGACAGCTTTAGCTTGGTGCTGACCTGCAGCCCTCCTAGTAACATGGTGGAGTAACGATGCTCAGGCATGGTGGAGTAAAAACAGAGTAAGGAGGATGGCTGAAAAGAAAGAGGCAGTGTGAGCTTCTGCTCTGACATCTCTGAAAAATGAAAACATCCCCCTAGCACCTCGTTCAAGTTCAGTATCATCTTCTGCATCCATCAGCATCTAAACAAGCCAGAGCATGAGGACTTGTGTCTTCTTCCCAAATGTGGTCAGCTCCTGATAAATGAGGGAGACACCCCCTTGGACTGGTGACAGCCGAGGAGCCAAGTGAAGGCAGGGGTGTTTGCAAATCTGCTTCTCAGCAAGTATCAACCAGCCAACTGCTTGGAAAGATGCTGGCACTTGGGGCAGAAATTCACAATTAGGTGAACACACCACATCACCTCTTGACTTCCTAGTTCTTATTTTTCAAGTGCATCTGGACAGAGTTGTCTCAGCTACATCTCTGTAGCAGGAAATAAAACTGATATGCAGGAACAACCCTTTATAAAATTTCAAGCACGCCTTTTGAGATGCTTTCAATTTTTTGGACCTTGAGAAAGAGTTCCTATGCCTTCTTGGTAAACACAGCCAGAGGACAGAATTTAAAAAGCTTTTTTTTTTTTTTTCCCTCTCCTCCCCGGAAAGGGTTATTCTGATAAACAGGATACTTCTTATTTCTTTTCTCTAGCAAAGAGCATTACAGCCCACTGCATCATTTGTTTAGGAAGCAGCTCCTTGAAAAACATCCAAACTGCTCATCCTTTCACTGCTGCTACGCTCAGAGTTTGCAAAACAACTTCAGAACCAAAAGCCTGGAGACATCAAAAGCTGTAAGGGGAAAAAAAGAGGCAAACTCGATGCCTTCTGCAGTTACAGTATGAGACGATGTGGATGTCTGTCTTGGTTGACGTTCTCCATGGGTTTTTTGTGGAACCTGGGTGTGGTCACTGTCCCCACTCTGGGCATGGGAACAGAAGACATCCCATTGGCATCCCCGTGGGAGGAAACATTAAATGTGAACTTGTAAATGTCCAGTTTATGGTTTAAGAAGAGTGATGTCATATTAAAAAAAATTGTACTCTTATGCCAAATGTAATGGTTTTCCACAGTGATAGACAAAATTCTCTAGGTAGTTTCTATGACCCATTTCACGGGGGGGTACGTTTAAAAAAAAAATTTGAACAACCAAATGTATTAACTTTTCCTAAGAAAAGGAGAAACATTTGTTCAAAACTGTATAGGTTTCCTTTTATCAAAATTTACAGGGGATGTAAAGGCAGAAATGGGCTTTTTGGCCATTGCAGAGATCTAATTCCGATGGCAACACAAAACTGTTGACAAGTCCTATATTGTCGAAATACGGATTTAATACTGTTTTATCAAATGAAAACTGGGGCGAGATAAACCACAACGAATTAATCTCTTCTTTACCCAGTTTGCCTCTATATTCAAAAATCGTAAATAGTTTTTTAGACTCAGGAAGCCTCTACCACAGCTCATCTGAAAACAGCTGGCCCCGTCCCACATACAGAAGGTTTATGAGAAAAATTCTGTATGAGTATCTGAAACTGTAATTTCAGTCTTCCTTTTATATTACCATTTTTACTACCTTTGCATATGCCCTGCTCTAGCTGTTGCATCCAGGCAAAATAAAAATCTGAAGGGAAGCTGACAGATTTATGGGCTTGGCACCCACTTAAGATTTGAGAAGACTCTTGTGAAATGTGTGATTTGATTCTCTGGATGCCAATGCTCCTCTCTTGGCCCTTTGGGTAATGCTGTTTGCACCCTGGGAGCACTACTGGCATTCTACCAACAGCATTTCTCATTCTCTGTCAGACAGTTGCCATGACCAAGAAACCTTTGAAGTTCATAGAATCACAGAATGGTTTGGGCTGGAAAGGACCCTAAAGATCATCGAGTTCCAACCCCCCTGCCACGGACCGGGACACCTTCCACTAGACCAGGTTGATTAATCAAATTCTCACTAAACTCTGCTCTTCTCCATTAGAGCGTCCCTTCTGACAGATCCCACATCTGAGATCTTCAAAGGTCTACCACGTCATTCTCTGAAACCTTGGTGTTTCTGCCCAAACACTCATCCCACACGCTCCAACAGGGCTTTGCTGCCGCTAAAGTGAATTTTCCTTCCTCCATTAAGGTACTGTGAACAAGCATCAGAGACAAGATGACCTACCAGACTTAATTCACGTCACTCAATAGGAATTGCATCCATAGCAGATACAGCCCTAAGGGCTTTGTCCAAAGCACAGAGTAGTTTAAAAGGCTCCTGCTGACTTCAGTAGGCATTGGTTCAGCATGATTAAAGAATTAGCTTTGATGATTTCTAAGCCAAATGAGCTGTTAGAATCTTTGACTTTGTTTGCCTTAACACTTGTGCTCAGAGTACAGTTATCGTGAGACCTGGCTCTGTCAACTTTAAGAGTTGCCTAAAGATTAAGCAAATGCAAGAGAAGACCTCAGAATTAATAAAATTCATCACTGAGGTAATGAAAAAAATGAAATTAAAGAGAGATATCAACAAGAGATATCAATTACTTTTTTTCCTTTTTTTCTTTTTTTTTTCTTTTAAACTGAACATGACACTTTTCCAGTTCTGCTTACCAGGTGCTACCTTGTGCTGAAGCCTCTCCTAGGTTTTCCAAACCTGCCTGAAAACATTCCAAATGCAACTTTGAGAAAAAAATATACTGACAATTTACCTTCAGGCTTCTTTGTAACCTACCACTTTTACCCTTTAAAAATAGTTTTTAATCTATCCAAACCTGCCATTTTCAATTTGTGTGTGACTATAGTGCAAAAAATCACAGCGATTAACTTTATAATTTGTATATTTCTACTTCTTTCAGTGAATCACATGCTGAAGCCAGAGGGCAAATTTCCAAAAAATCCCACTGCTCTGGTTAACCTCCAGGGATGCTCCAGGTTGAAGAAAAGCCTACGAAAGGACTTAGAGTTGACTTTGATCTTCTAAATAACTCCTTCTATAATAACTCCTAATAATTCCTTCTTCCCCAGGAATTACCTATTGCAGGTTAACTCGGTAAATTGGGGCAATATGGTAGCTGTTAAGTGAAGGCAGGGATTTGAGGTTTACACTTCACTTGGCTGTTGAAACAAGTGTGAAGTGAGAACTCAAATCCAAATAAACCTCCCGAGATGAGGTGCGAGTTTTCCAAATGTCACCGCGACTGTTCCCTTGGGCAGATGTCACATAAAGGTACGATGCTCCAGTTGCAATTGAAATAAATGCTTAGGAATAAATAGGTGTAAAGTAAAAAAAAGGAAAAAAATATCCTGGCTGCAGACTTCACAGGTATGCAAAAGGAGATAGGAGCAGAGGAACTCATCAGGCATATATTAATATTTGGAAAACGTAATGATAATGCCTTGAAAATTTGACGAAACTTTTCTGTTATGAAACAGGAGCTGCTGGTTTAAGACAAAAGATGATTTATGATTTCTCACTGTGATGCTTTTGAACTTTAATCTATAACCCACGAAAGGGAGCAAGAGGAGCCTGGAAATGATGCTGAGCTTAATTATACTTAATGTGAATTATTCAGAAGTGCAGCAGAGAGACTGAAAATGTATTTCATACAAAGAAGCTTGACATTTTAATTGGTCCTTCAGAAAAGAGACAAAACAATTTCCTCTCCTGAAAATTTACATTTTCCCCATCAAAGCAGCAGCCTCAGCCAAGCAGAACTTCATTAACAAGACTAATTATGCTGCCGGCATCTCCCTCATCAGGTGTGCAGCCCAGGTGAACCACACAGCCCCCTCCCCAAGGAAAGGTGACAAATCGAGGGCACCCTACCTTGGTCGTTTGCCATCTTGTCAGGATGCTCCACTGCAAGAAAAAGACAAAGTCATTAGAAGCTGATGGCTCCTTGCAGGGTTTCCTAAAACTAAACCAGACCAAGAGCATCGTCTGGACGCTTATCAAACTCTGAACACATGTTGAACCGTGCCTTACATCAGATATTTTCACCAAGTTCTTCCCAACATGAAACCGCCACATTTTTCCATTCCCTTGTTCTTTTTTTTTTAGGTATGATCTGGGAAGTTTAATTAAGCAAGAAGGGACAGAAAGAGAGACACGGCTGCTTTAAATAATGACAGTCAATTCACTGACAAGTTGAAATCTCAGCTTGAGTTATATTATCATTGTTTCAGTTTTTTTTACAAAGGGGTTTAAAACTATTTACATGTTTTTGCATAATAACCAGCCAAGATAGTGTAATCTGAAGTGCACCAGAGAAGCCTTCAGAATTCAATAGATATACTAAAAGCTTTCCTGCACACCTACAGCTTCTGACTCTTTATGATCCGGATGAGGGAATTAAATTTCCCTCGGATTCAGAAGTAGAGCATTAACCAGTCCTCTGCTTAATAAATTATGCAAGCATCTTAAGTACAGGAAATTGGGGGGAAAAAAGAGTGATTTGGCACATGAATCTGGAAGTCAAATAACCCTTGCATGCAGGTGCAGAGCCTGCTGCCCCCCTGGCTGCTACAATCACTCCAAAATCTCCTTGAGATCGTGGCATCACGCTAGGAACAAATGGAGGTACCTAACGAGCCGTAATTTACAGACACATCCATGAGCTCCATCATGCCAGCCCAGGACATCTCCAATGCCACACAATGGTGGGTGATATCTGCTTCTGGCAGGACGCGGGGGTTCCCGTTGGGTGCGGGTTGTGAACTGGGATGTGATGCTGGACCACAACGCCAAGGCAGCATTAGAGGGCACTGCAGGGCTAGGAATGCTGCCCCACATCAGCCCTGCCTAAAATGGGGGGGGAAAGGGGGAGGACCGGCATCATCTGCCATTGCTGGGCTCATTTCAAACTGGTACAGTGACAACTTTTAATCTGGTGTCCTGCAGGAAGGCCAGGAATAAAGTTTTCCTTGGTGATGGGAAGAGCCAAGCCTTATAAAGCTCAGCCCACACCCTCATCCTTCCTCTTTCCCCTCTTCCCTTTCAATTTACATCTGATCCAGTGCTTTATTCAAGCTTGACATTACATCTGTAGGTGCATTAACAACTTTTTCCAGTCTATATACATTGATGTAGTGTTTGGTGTGATTCTGATAAACTATTCTTTGATTTTCTGTAAATAAAGGGGCTCAGCGTACAAGGAAGGTCTCTTTATACATGCTGGCTCAAACCCAGAATAGGTACATGGCTGAGCAGAAGGAAGCAGAAGCACATTCAGTTCTGAGATTTGCTTGTTTCATTAATAGATGAAAAGAAAAATCACTGACAAGTTATTTAAAATATTGAGGAAATCCTCCTTCCTGTCACCGGTTCATTCATTCACTCTTTGGCTGTCATGTTTCAATGGGCAGTTGCAAATAAATTTCAGACTATTTATTTCCTGCTGCAACTTAATGAATTTCTGAAAATTTATGTGCCATAAAAGTAATTGGGAGTTGGAATTTAACTTCAGGGGAAACCTGCAAAAAATACACTGCGAAAGGCTGCAAAATACATGTAATATTTGGGTGCTTTCTGCTTGTCTTCCACATATACATATGCAGGTATACATGATATTTACTGAAGTGATACAGGCTCAGTAAGGAGTAAGAAAAATCCTAGTAACAACCTCAAATTTTGGCCCAAATTGTATATGTGTGTGTGTATATATATATATATATACGAAAAAAGGTGAGATGTGAAATCATATTTTATCCTTCTATCCCAGGTCCCTAAGAGTGTGTGTATCAGACTCTTCATGCTTCAAGTGATAAATTCAACCAGCCAGAGCAGAAAAAAAAGCAGATCCTCAACTGATGTAAAGTGTCGTAGATTGATGGAAGCTCCCAGTGTAACGACAATTTACATAAGCTGAGGATTTGCCCACTTGCCTGTATATTATCACCAGCGGAGCTGAGGCGGAAGAATATAAACTCAGTGCTCTGTGGCAGCGTTATTTACTACTAAACATATCTCTTTCTCACAGCTCACTACATTTTCATTAGCACAGGAAAGTCACTATGCATACTCACATGGCAATTACACCACGAGTAATGGCTCCGTTTCCTCGGAGGAGGTTTATGTGCTATAATACACGAAACGCGACAGTGGGTGAACTTGGTGGATCTTTGATGCTTGTTTAGTTGCTCGTGGTGTATAACCTCCTCTGATCAGGACACAGATTTGCCATCAGAGCACATGTTACCATACAGCACATAAACATCTCCTGCTAATAATCATTAAGAGCAGGAAAACAACATTTGTGCATAAATCAGAATGCACTCAAGGCTCCAGAAAGTCTTCACCTCGAGTGTAGGGATAGATTTGTCAAAAAAACCCAGTTGAATGTTATTGAACATGACATATTTAGGGTGGATATCATTAAGTATTCACGGCAGGGTATTAGACATAGTCCTTGTAGGCTATTACAAGATGTAAGAAATGTATAAATTCATCTTTCTGGTATCTGTTGATGCTGTCTGATCTAGAATTCATTTCCCAAATGAGTTTTACGGTACTTTGTGTAAACATTACAAAGTAGTGGATATCAAGTGCATTAATCTTTCAGTTTAGTCAGGGATCTGTGTCTCTAGATCTTTTCATATCTCATTAGTCTGCACTTATTATGTTTTGATGCCTTGACTCGTTTTAAACTCGGTCTAATAGACTTCTTCTGCTTGGCGCAAAGTGTGAGCATGAAATTAAGTTGGCACCATCCGCTGGATAGAGATGGAGCACCCGCAAAGTGCTATCTCTTCACAGTTCACGCCACTGGAGAATGAATAATCAGGATCTCACCAATAATTCATTCAAAGGGAAACATGACTTGGACAAGTCTGTCCTGCAAAAGCCTGGGCAGGCAGTGATAAGCTCAGTACAAATTGGTACCATTTTCCTTTTTTTTTTTTTTTTCCTGACTCTTGATAATTCATGAAAACTGTTGTACAAGGCTTTTCACTCCCTGAACAGTCAGTAGTGTGTTTTAGAGACATGGATACTGGGGGACCAAAAAGGGCAAGCTCTCCACCAGCGCTGCCAAGGATGATGGCTCATCCGTCACAAGCCTTCCTCAATGGCTGAAGTTGGAATTCCCTTCCTTCTGAGGCAGCAGGAAAAGGGAGTTTGCTATTCACATAAAGGTTTGATGAAAGATGAACCCAAACACAAGCTCTTGCCAAACAAAGAAATGAGTCCTCCCAAAGGTAACAATGTTGGATTGTGGGTCTCTCCTTCTCCACAGTCATTTTGCACGGCTTCAGCTCACGTTCAACGAAGTGACTTACAACTGATTAAAACAAGGCTCAAGTATGAACACTTATTCCAAGCTTCTCAGGCATAGGTTTAAGTCTGAATTTCCCCAATTTCACCCCAGTCATGACTGTGTCCAGTTTTGATCACCTTTTGCCAAGATGTTATTTTTATCTACAAATCCCTGGATTTTCTCTAGAGTGGAGCCAGCGGTACCGTGCTCTCTCATACGCCACGCTTCTTCCCAGAAAGAGGTTCGCTGTTTATGTCAGTTGAGTTTCTAATCNGGGTGTCCCTGTTTTGCCCACTCATCA
Organism: Syrrhaptes paradoxus; assembly: GCA_013400615.1. Classification (NCBI taxonomy): domain Eukaryota; kingdom Metazoa; phylum Chordata; class Aves; order Pterocliformes; family Pteroclidae; genus Syrrhaptes; species Syrrhaptes paradoxus. Next base: position 19,790 of record VZTO01006813.1, read on the forward strand.
CTGGCCACTAAGGGAGAGGGATCAGCTGTTAATTAGTCTGTTAATGACAGATACTGAAAAACATCTGCAACAACTTTCCCCATGAAAAGGCATGTTGCATCTCAGTTTGCTGAGATTTTTTTTTAATCATAATTTCGCATGCCTACTTGTGATAGGAGTGAGTCATTCCAGGCTCCTACCGTCAGCGGAGGATCCAAAATGAGAAGGGACCTCCCTAGAGAAACCCAGTCAAACCCAATTAGCTTTATTAGGGATGGCAGAGAGTTAGGAGGTGTCAGAGTGCTTTTCCCCCTGTTGATTGAATTTAAAAATACAGTTACTGCCTCATTATGTGGTTTACTTTTGCCAACTACCTTATGTAGCATTTTGCTTTTATCTCTCCATACCAGTTTCAAGCAGCAGGATCTCTTCTGGCTGACATGGGATTAATTGCAAAAGCTCCCATAGAGGCATGAGAAAAATTCTACAGATCATTCATATCCCAGATGACACAGATCCAAACCTTTCAGCGTCCGGAAGAAAATGGGATCGGAGAGGGGCCCCACTCCCTTGGCATTGCGAGCTTGGATTCGGAAGTAGTAGACAGTGTCGAGGTTGAGGTCCAGGATCTGGTGGGTGAGGCGCTCGCCGCTGATGGACTCCATCATCCAGTCGTCGATCGGAGCATTCTTGTCCAGAGTATAGAAGAGGATGTAAGCTGGAGAAACACAGTCTTGGTTAGTACTGCAACCAAATTTTAATGTGCTTGCATTACGAAATACATATAAAATTCAGATTTCTTAAAAATCAGTGTTTTCTTTTTTTTTTCTTTGTTTTCTAGAAGCAGGGAGGGTAGGTCTCCAATCAAAACAGCTTTGAGGAATGTTCTGAAAATACACATTTTTCTATTTTTAGAACAAAGCCACAATAACACGTATTCGCTGTGAGAAATACAGCTTGAACAAATACCAAAATAGGTGGCACACATTAAAATGCTGCTACAAGTACGTTTCTCAAATTGAGGTGCACTATTTAGCCTGATGGTTGCCATAAACCATACAATACAAGTCTTTAGTGTTTCAGTGCCGAAATAAAACTAAACGTCATTAATGATACACATCAGTTACTGGGTACCGATGGGAAGCCATGCAATATTTCTTGGCAATTATAGAGGAAAATATTTTAGGGAAAAGAATGAAGAACTAAAAATTCTGGTAACTCAGAATTTTGGTAACTTGGGGTACTATAGTACTACTTACCACTGATTAACACTTAAAATGTTTAGAACTTAGAGAGCAGAAGTAGGAGTATTAGGAAATAACAATAGTTTGTAGGAATCACCTTGCCAGCAAATGGAATTTTGGGAAGAAGAAAACAGCCTGCAAGCAAGGCTGAGCAGTCAAACACACCCTGCAACACATCCTCTGCCTAACCTTGAAAATATATATATATTTTTTTTTTCCCCTGAAAGGCTCCAAGGTTAATTAGTCATATGCAAAAAATCCCACTCTAAGTCCAGTCTTAAGTGCTGTACTGGAGCAGACAGAGGCTGAGCAGATCTTCTGGACTTCACCTTTGGGCATCCAAAGTTACTACAAAATTGGTGCACGCCTTATTATTGCTATTTCCGTATTCTCTTCTGAAACAAAGATGCTTTTCAAAACCCTTTCCACATGAACGGTTACACTTGTCATGGACAAGAGGTGTTACGATGGAAGTAATACACTTCTGTGTGTTCTTTTTTTCCTTGTTTTCTATATGGCATTTTATTTAGAGGCTTGTAGTTTAGGATTACTAAAGTTTCTCTGACCATGACATTTGGATTATTACATATAAAGTTATTAAAATATCTATATGTTTCTCAAATTAAGACAAATACACTCAAAGCATTTGTAGGAATGAAGGTTTGGCTGTTAGGGACATTTCTACTCTCCACAAGGAGCTTTATTCTGCTCAATACCTCTAAGAAATATTTGACCACATATGCAGTAAAAAATTCCTGTGAGAGCCATTCTTCAACCAAGTGCTACAAGAAAGAAGTTTGTGCATGGATGCCAGGGGAGCCAGGCTCTGAAAGCTGCTGTCGACGGAAAAAATCTACGAAAGTTGGAGTTATCTCAAGCCTTGGATGTCAGAAAAGCTTTTATTTCATTTTGTCTTTTAGCCACTTGTCTTTCAGTGTGTTGCCCATCAGAACGATGATTTTTTTTTTTGCTCTGACAGCTAAATTAGGTTAGTGTAAACAGAGGCTTTTCATCAAAACATCCTCCTTTTGGACACGGTCACGGATGGTAAAGTGCTGATGATAACGCAGAGGGAAATTATACACGGTTATGCAAGTCTGACCCAGGAATTGGCATTGCTGGGTGATGTCTGCATGGAAATATGTGACATACTCATGCTTCTCACACAGAAAAAAAATTGTAGAACTGGCCTAACCCAACTGTTTGTAGCAACATGACCATAATACGCATGTTTTTGAAGGTAAGCAATATTTCTCTTAAGAATTATACATCTTTGAGATGTCTATGAACAGCTTAAAATGATCATCGAAATGCAAAATCTCAGACAGAACTCTATTATATTTCTTAAACTAAACTAACATCAAAGATTTGTAATGGATTTCTTAATTAGGCACTAAGGTTAGATGCAGTATTTTGGAAAATAAAATCTGTCATTGTGAAGCATCCACTAAATTCAGGTCTTGTCAGTCAATATTAGGGGTTTTTTTTCCCTGATCATCATTGCCTTCAATTGTTATTGCAAAGCTAAATATCTACCAGTAAATTCTCCCATGATGTGCCGCACCGAGCAACCTATCATTATGTATATTATGTATTGCATTATTGCCAAACAAAGTACTTATTATTACTCATTTCCAATTAACCACAGAGCAGCACGTACCACAAAACCTTCACTTTGAGTGTTGCATTTTTTAACTTCTATCATTGCTCTTAGCATTTAAAAATAAAAGATTTACATCCCCTGAGTTCTAGATCTTGCAGTCTCCCTAACATTGCCTTGAATTCTGGACCAAGCTGGCTGATGAAAGGAAGAAAAAACCAAAATAATGTCAGATCAAATAGCATCCCAAGGAAAAAAATAGAGAGTGAGCACAGCAAATGATCAGAACAGCAAATAAACGGAGAATACAGGGTAATGTAAATGTTTACCAGTAATTTTTCCATTGGCTTCCAAGGGTGGTTGCCAGCTGACAATGACGGCCCGGGGCTTCCCTTCGCGTGTGATGACTGTCAGATCCTTGGGAGCAGAGGTGGGAGCTGAAAATAATGACAAGAATTGGAACCTCAGGTTATTCACCTTCTTTTGAGTTCCTTACACACTGTGGCAGGAAGGAATGACTCAGTAGGCAGTTACGGCTTCTTTAGATCCTTTCAAACACAAGTGTCCTGAGATGCATTTCAAACACGGAACCCATGATTTGTCTGGAAGTGATTATTTAATAGTGGCAATTGTGCAAAACACCGTGTGGGGATACATTAGGATTTGGTGGACAGCTCTTATCCTACCGTTAATATTGGTCCTTACAGCTGAACAACCACGAGGCTACCCAAGAACATCTACTATACTCTGGGAGCCTGATATATTTAATAACAATAATAATAATAATGTAGCTTCTCTATTAGGAATATTTGTAGGCATGTACCAGTATAAACAAACATAATTGTGTATATTCATTAAATATATGCTCAGTTTGGGACAATGATGGAAAATTTTTAGCTTTTAGATTTGAGTTATGATAGAAAATTCTTTGCTTTTCTATTCCCACTGTATTAAAGAGGGAAGGTTGGATTTCTGAGCCTGCAGTGTCCGCTTTGCACCCTGCCTTACTAAGGCTGGCCAGGAGGTCTTGCACAGTGCCTCAGGTATTTTAAAACCATACCATAAGACCATGGAGAAGAAAGGAAAAACAGGCAATTATTAAAAAATAGTTGAGAGAGGAATAATACATTGGCACTGAACTCAATGTTCATTTACTTGGGTTTGGATACAGGCTGTTGATGACTTAGGAGCGTATAGATAACATAAGAGCGTGGAGAACATCATGTACGAGCATCTCATCATCTGTGTCCTACCCCTACGGCCACTAAACAACTTTTTCGAATGTTCAAAGAACTGCTTCAAAGTCACTTGAGGAAGTAAAGCTTTAAAAACCTCTTGGATCATCCTGAGCTAAACCAGGCTGACCTAAAGCACAGACACAAACCTTCAGGGTGATGAACATTCGATGATCTTAAACACTTTTTTTTTTTTTTTTTTTAAGAGGGTTGTGTTACATTTAAAAGCTGCTCAGCTCATAGCCTGCCTGGGACACCAGTTGACCAGTTTAAAACCAGTGCACTAGAAGAAAAATCTTGGACTGCCTTGCTGCTTCAGGGAACTGCAAGAGACCACCCTTTCCATAAACGAATCACAATTGGTTTTAAAATACTCCTTCTCTTTACTTTTGCTAACCCTCCCCTGCAATATTCTCCAACTTCACATAAATGAGTGTATGTGTACCAAAGTGCATCTATCCAAGCAGCATCTTTATCTTAAATAATTTTTTCCGTTCTCTGCTATTAAGCCTTTGGACATGTTTTCATGACCCAACCCTTTCCCTTCCTAGACTTTGTCTTTTGTAAGGTTAATCTAGAGAAGCCTGGAAGCCTGATTACCGCCTGAGTCCCACTGAATGGCTGAAGTTGAGCTCTGCTTTCACCAGATTGTGAACATACGAGAAAGCCAAGCTTTAGATGCTTCCCTTAACACTCATTAACACCCTTTGTATCCTTTCAACTTGTGTAGGCAGATCTGGGGATGGAACTTGGCTCTGAGAGCTGCTTTGGAATTATGGGCAGGACAGGTGTCCCTAGCTGTGGTAGGAATCCCTAGGGAATTCAGTATCTATGCTGGTATGTATGTTCTTTCATATCCTTACGGCAAATTCAACATGCAGAATGGGTACAAAACCAGCAATAAAGATCAGCGGTGCAGGATGCCCTTAATTAACAGAGCTGCTCCATCAAGCTCCGATAATTGCCTCGCAATCACACGGGAAAATCTAAGGATACGTATATTCCTTCTTATTTTCCCTTTGTTAATTAACTGGCGCGTACTGTGGTTTTCATTTAAAAAAAGCCCCAACAGATCAATGTTAACAGCAGACTTCATTTGGGATTTGCTGGTAGGAACTGAGTGGCACTGAGAGTGTTTTCAAGTCACCTTGAGGAAAACAGAGCATGGACTATATGACATTGGTGCCCAGATGTACACATTGCTGTCTGCAACAGATGAAGAAGAAAAATACTTCAAGCAAAACCATAGACGTGCTGGTCTGGATTTTCAAAAGTGGGGCTCAAAAGCTTATTCTGAAAAAAAAGACCCAAAATAAATTTAGTGGAAGACCCTCCCCTTGTTCAAAGACAGCCTAGGGATCAGGATATGTCCTTCCACTAATGCCTATATGATAACTAGAAGCAAAGCCCAGGCACGCTATTTCCCTATGGCACATAATTGAAGGCACATAAAAGAGAAAGAAACAATTACGTTTTGGAGAGGATGTTCTTATCTGCAGAGATCACTGCTTCTCCAGCCCTTTTCAAACATTTTTACCCCACTGAACTAGGGTTACGTACAACACGCATCCGGTGTCTGTTATCAAAACTGCATTTAGTCCCCTTCACCATCTGAAGTATCTTTCAGGTCATAGCTTCCTGCTTGGAAAACACCACTCAAACGCTTGAGAAGAGCAGCTGAATTAAACCTTCAGAGTGTATTTGTTTATTACAAGCATATTATTAATATTAACAACGGCTGCTTACTGGAAATGAACTACAGGTGTATGAAAACACTGAGCATAGGAGAGATACCTTACCCAACTGTCATTTATACAGGTCAACACTTTTCACAGGGTAGATGATTGTTTCTTTATCTGATGTTATGTGGAAGCTGAAAAGACTGCCCACTTGAATTTTTTTTCCCCCACTTTTGTCTCTAGTTTTGCACACACAGTTTCATTCGCTGTACCTCTGGAGCTTGGCTGGACTCACGCATTGGTCACCAGCTAAAATGTGGCCACGGAGTAGTAAGAACAGACCCGTGGCTGTTTCTTTGTTTTCAAACGCATCCCCTTAGCCCTTGAGTCCAGAATGTGCGTTAGGTAGAAGCAGTCGCTAAGTCTTTTTTACTAAGTAGGTAAAATGGGAAGTCATGAACATGAGACAAAACCACATAGAACTTCATTAGTCAAAATTTTAAAGTAGCAAAACAATTATCTAATAATAAGAGAATAATTGTTCTCACCTGATTTTGAGTTTCTGTGAAAAGGGAAAACTATTTTAAATTATTTGCATTAAAAGTCACCCATACGCATTATATTGTGGGGAAAAGTATTAACACACATGTCCTAAGATCACCTAGCTTCTTGCAATGACACCAGAGCTCAGCAGAATGACTACTCTTCCTACCCATAAAAAAAAGTGAAGGAATACAGTAAATTTTGTACATTCACTGTTGGTTTATGCAGTTGGGATGAACTCAAACAAGGCTTTTGACAATAAATAAAACCCAAAGCAAGCCTGTCCATACCTGCTTCGTAGGTGGTGGCGTGCGCCGTCATGCTCCAGGTACTGGACCGCCGGCCTTTGGTGACCATGACAGAGAACTCGTACATGGTGTTTGGCTTCAGACCGATCACTGTGTGACTCAGAGCTGTTGTGTCTGCTGACTGCAAAGGGACGGAGCAGAGAACGTCGTTAAAGCCACTCCTTTTGCTGGCAGCCAAGCAATATGCAGCTACAGTGGGTTCCTTTCTTGAGTAAAATGACTCCATTGCCATTGCGTACCTTAGCGGGAGTATTTTTAGTACCATAAATGAGATACTAAGCTTGCTGCCTATAATTTAGGCAGGTGATAAGTTATTGTGATGTTTTCTCTTTTCCCAGACAAAGCAATTTGCCATGCTTTTTTTTTTTTCAAATGTAAATTGGAAGCTAACCCTATGTCCTTCATCAATATTCATATGAAGAAAAAAAATTTTTTTTCATTGCTTAAACACTCCTTTCCAGCCTCTTTGATGGGTTCCTTCTAAAAAAACCAAAGTCTTTAATATCTACCGATTTTTAGTGGAGATTCAGCAAGCATTTTTACTGCTAGAACGGTTCTGACTAAGGCTTGCCAGTTCCTAGGGTTAACACGTATTTATGACAGAGATCGAAACATGACCCAGGACCCTTGCATAAAGATGGCTTTTTGTATTCAGAAACCACACTTTTGCTTGGCTAAATATGTTTAGATATTAGATTATGTTTGAAACATATTATTGATCCGCCTCACTGTGATACGTTATGAACAACTAAACATATCGACGTTGATGTGAATATTAAATGGTTCATTTATTTTTAGCTGATTTCGCTTTTTACCTCAGCCTGCAGTAAGGAACGATTTCAGCCAAACTGTGCTGGTATCGAAGGAGACAAGTGAGAAGAAAATTATCGGACAAATTGGTGACAACTGAATAAAATCAATTCCCATGCTGTTCCAGCTCCAGAGCCTGGTGTGCAATGCTCCAGCATCACCAACTTATAAAGCAGTGAATCACACGTGCTCTGCACTTTTACATGTTTATATACCTATAGGTTGAAAATAATCGACTTCTACTGAAAATGGGACATCGAGTTTCCAGCACACCACTGAGTAAAGCAGTAATATTCAAGGCAGAGTGGGAAAAATTTATTTTGCAGAGACATTAATGAATGGGCTATATATGCCTACATGGCACACTGTTATATCCTAAGTGCTCCAACAGATGTTTTGCATGCTACTTAATAGGACGACTTAATGCAATTCCTGATTTTATCTTCTTCAACCTCAATTAAAATTCCTAGTTCTTGGAAATTAGCCGTTTTTACAACTCATCTGTACTAAGGGTATGCTCCAGCAGAGAATTTCCCTCTATAAAAAAATCTTACTGAAGCTTACTTAAAACCTACGCGTGCATAAACTACTCAACCACTTGCTGAGTAAGATGAACTACATGTTAATAAACTACTCAACCAAACTACTCAGCCACTTGCTAAGTAGATGGCAAAACCTTACCTGCTAGAATTTACACAAATCATTCTTTGACTAAAGGCTGGATGCCAACATGGGGAATAATAATTTTCTCCGTCAGAAGAAAATTTGGAAGAAATGAAATTATTTATGGCATAAAATACTCCGCAGCATGCCTGAGGGTAAGAAGTGCTCAGATATTACACATGATCAGGAAAAATGCACGTGTAAAGGAAAAAATAAGGTTTGAACCTGTTCCTGGACAAAATAGTCTTTAGTGGAACATAAAGACGTGGGGTTCTTTTTTTGTAAAAAGGAAGTTATTTGTCTCCAGCTGAGTGTTTTTCTTTGACTGATTCACTCAATACCAAATATTAGCATTTCAATAGTTGCAAACATCCTTGAACTTAACATCCCATTGAGATGAAGGGGTGCAACTGCGGAGGATGCCTTTAGTGACACTGCGTCATGCCTGCTTGGGACAGCTTGTACAAAGTGAAGCTGGCAGGGCCAAGCTAAATTCCAACTTCAATGGGAAAGGCTAAACCCTTCATTATATTAGGTCTGATGTACATTTTTTGAAGCTATGGGGGACTTTAATGGGAAAACCTCCACAAAGAATTGGAAATTCAATGCCAATGACAGTGTGCTTTACTGTGCTACGCTCCTCATTGTGTTGGGCGTGGAAATCCACCTCTAAATAGGAGCCAGATCAAGGTTATAGCATTTGAAATATTACAATGTATCCCTAATTACTTAAAGACTACTTAATTATTTAATTTTGGCATCCTTAATTACCTAAGAGCTTGGTACCATTGCATGAGCATACAAAATTCAGGTCTAAGATCGTCATCATCTGAGGTTGTCAGAAGCATGGCAGTAGATGTCAAAGCAAAGTATGGGCTTTATACCTTGCAAAGATGTGCTATTATTGTCATTTATTTCTATTTATTGCTATTATTTACAGCAGGTCAGCACCTGTGGCAAAAAGCCAGATGACCTGAGTCTCTTCTCAAGGCAAATCATGGGTAACACATCTGAAATCAATAGCTCAACTCAGCCAAGTGCCAATGAGCCAAATTCTGATGGGGATGGGTCAGAAAAAGATTGAAGACAAGAGCTTCTCCACCATCCTTCCCACTTCTTCCAGAAATTACCTGGGAGCAATCTTGAGTCTGGAAGACTGGCGTATCCCAAACTTAAAGACGTGGAGAACCACCCTCTGGGGTTTAGAAACACCAACCTACATTTAGACCTGTCCTTGTAAAAATGACTTCTCTGAGGCTAATTTGTTAGGACAGAATGAGGCATCCCTTTGGATGGATAAAAATTCATCCATAGCAACCAGCTTGCTAGGGATCTGTACAATCCTTTAGGCAAGCAAAAACAGCTATTATGGCAGGGCATGGGAGGAAGGACATGTGCATCTCGCGGAAGGTGGTTATATGAGATGCAATATATAAGCTGACGATAGTGGAAAAGAGAGCTTATTGTTCAAAACCAAGCAAACAAAGAAGCCTAAAGGCTGTTTGTTCCTTCCCATTCCCCATCCCACCATATCTCTTTGCTGCACCGCATGTGTTTCGGTTCTGCTTTCATTTGGATTTGAAAAAAAACCTCTTCTCCAGATAGTAGCATACCCCTGCTGCTGCCATATACATTAAAATTTAGAAGTTTTCTCATAAACTAACCTTTTTTTTGCTGTTTGCGAATGCCTAACATGGGTGGCTAGAATTGTCATACGATGTGGGTGGGTTTGCAATTGGTATTTCTTCCTATTCACACCACACTATTGCTCTACCAGATCTATGATTAATTTATATCCGATTGGTAAAGATTAAAGATTAAAGATCAAAAACAACAACAACTGGCACGTGGAATTAAAATACATTTTCATCCAACTAAACATATAAGTTTCTAGGAAGCAGTAGTTACTCTGGCAATTTCCTTTTGATTGCGATGGGAATTTTGGTTGAGGGAAGTTCATAAAAGCCAGTTCTGAATCTTTGCAAATAAAATATGACCAGCTCATCAATTCATAATGTGTTTAAAATTTCACCTTGTACTTAGCACTTGTCGAATAGCTCGTTCTCCATCGGACCGTGTAGAAGCGAACCTCCGTAGTCTTTTGGTTCTTTGGGACAGAGTTGTCTGCCCAGATGACCCTCACTGCATCATGTGTAAGTGCAACAGCCTGGACACCTACTGGTGGGAGCATGGGGGTGGAGATATCTGGGACTGAGGTAGGGAAATCATCAAGCAAAGGATAAAAATCAACTTCTAATGGATCAATGGGGTCTGGGTCCATACATCACCAAATGAGCATTCCAAAATAAATGAATAGGTAAGTTAAACAGAAAAAAAAAAAAACAAACCAAACCAAAACACAAACAGCCACCAAGGGGCACACGTCACAATGGGTTAAATGCATGGCATTAATGAGGAGGAGGAACATGAGGAGAACAGAAAGAAAGGCATTAATGCAAAATGAGAGCGCATCGGCAACATTTCAGTTACATCACTACAACAAAACCAACCAGCGCTACGTGTTATTTTTTATGACTTGTTTAAACACTTCCAGGTATATGCTGTGTTTTCTTCACAAGAGATGAACTCAATGCATGGTCTCTCCTTAAAATGATTTAGTTTCTTTAAAAAAAAAAAATGAATCATCTAAATGATGGATTATTGGAAACATCTGCAAACTGTAGAGGATGTCATCTGACAACCCGATTTATAGACATGACATACTCTCACACATGTAGGAGTTACCTATGCTTTTCTCTCTTGGCAGCCTCTTTCAGGCTCTCTTGTGCTTTTAGGCTCTTGAAAGGACCATATCCTGCATCTGCCTGAAGGTTTGTGAGGCAAAACAGAACATAACATAACAGAACATAACATGGTTTAATACTATCAGCACGATAAAGGTGCACATCCAGGTGTGGAGGCATGGACTATCTTCAAGTGGGCTTCTTCCTCCAGGAACATGCACGGTTTCTCTCCCAGGCGTCTGTGAGTGGGTGGCCTTTGGGGAACAAGATGTTCAGCACTATGCTCATGTCATCGTATTGTGCTGTGTGATGGCAGAGGAACATTCTGTCTGGCTTAATTATGGTGGCAGTGGCACATTTCATTTCAGCTTTCCCAAAGTTCAGATTGGAGTGGCATGCTGACACACCCAGTTAATGGAGGCTGTCAGACTACTGTGGCCATGCTTCTCCTTCCACTTTGCTGCAGCAAAGGTTTCTCTGAGTTACGATGGTGTGAGAGAGGAACCAGATGTTGGGTCAGTGGCCAATTACGGTTGTTATACTCATGGGAAAAGCCCACCACCATCATCTAAATCCCATCTCAGATCTCACCTCTCTTTGCCAAGTGGCCAGACCGCCAGCATAAAGACTTCCTCTCCCGAGACGTTCACACTCTTGGCTTCTCTGGGGCTCAGTCCCTGTCCCTTGGGGCTGCACAGCGATGGCACCCACGTGGGAACCAAAGATGGTCTCTACTTGATTTAAATACCTCTGACCTTGCTGAACTTCCGTCTTATCTTTTAAAACTATACTTATGACTCGCTGTTTACCAGTTGTGATTTTTCTAAATGCAATTTCACAATGCAGTGGGTAAAGTACCAAAAGCTTTGCCAAAAGGTTGGGTTTTTTCACACAAAATAATATCCTAATTAATTAATTAATCACAGCATAAAGGACTCTAATTCTTCACTGACAGTTGCTACAGTTTGCCTGCTCCATGTGCAGCTCCAGCTCCTGACTCTCTTTGATCACTCCTGGTTTACGGTTCTGTAATGCATTATTCAGGACTTTGGGAGGTCACAGCCTTCCGAAGGAAAACCAGAGGAGACAAGGATGTTTAAAATGTATGATAAGCCATTAGGTCCCACCCGCTTCATTTGCTGCTTCTTTTATCAAAAGCTGCTTTGTGAGATGGAATACGAGCGCTGAAGGAAACGAAGCAACACAATTGATGTAGGAGCAATCCAAAAGTCAAACACACTTTCCACATGGGGAGGGATGGGTACCTGAAGATCTTTTTTTTGCCCAATTCTGCTGAATGGAGCTCCTGCAAGTTGAAAGGTAACAGTTTCTTTTTCCTGAACTGAAGTTTTCAAAAAATAATTAGGTGCAAACTTTGGAAGGTGAGCAATACCTGTTTCTGTTTGGTTTTTTCGTTTATTTATTTTTGTGGGGTTTTGGTTTTTTGGTGTGTGTTTTTTTTTGTTTGGTTGGTTGAGGGTTTGTTTTTATTTTTTTATCATTTTTTTTAAACAAATTAATGATGGAAGTTAACATGTCTGGAGCGGAGTTGGTATTTTAACTTTCCACACAGAGAACTGAAGTCCTGCTGTAGAGGAGATTATGAAAAAGAGGCTGTGTTTAGCAAAATAAATGGTCGGACTCTATCCATCAAGATAATTCAGTTTCTGAGACACACCACCACTGACCTGAGGAAGAGGGAAATGTCTCTAATCCAACGCTGGCTGAAAATAGATCCCCTAAATACATCCTCCATTTCCCACCGAAGTTTCATTTGTTATTATTTGCGCGTGGACATCTGTCACTTGGAAATTGAAATCTCTTGACAGAAAAATAGTTTCTTGCTCTCTCTGGAGTTATTATGCGAATATTGCATGTTATACAACTTCAGTTTGCATGCCGTATCCACACCAGCAGACACCAAAGTATGTCTGTGCATATGCTAAAGAGATGTACAAAGACACAGTTTTGTTTTTTTTTTTTTGATGCACCAGCTTGTCTGCTGCTCAGGGAACGCAGCTCCCATTCCTTCCTCCTTTGCTAAAAGCATTTTTGGAGATGCTCCTCCATGAGCCACCCAAGCCACCAGCTCCTTTCGGAGGCTGCATCCCATGGCTTGGAGGTGGTGGGAAGCTCCGGGTACCAACATCTCTCAGCAATTATCCCACAGATGATCATTCAGTTCAGAGCCTGAATTACCTTTTTCACACCTGGAAATTGTTTTGTTTACAAGAGGTTATACACAGACAGAAAACCAAATCCCACAGGCCAGCTGGGTGATTTTTAAATAGAATTGACACAGAATAAAAAAAACCTTAAAAATAAAAGTAGATATGGATCCTGAGGCAAACTTACTGAAAAAAAAAGATTTTACAAGACACACACTTAGCATGAATGACCTCTATATACTCCAGACAAGAAGAAATATTAATAATTTTGAGCCAGAATTTCCCTGACATTTATTATATCTAATGTAGCTTGTTACAGATGCCCTTGATTCTGTAATTAATGTCTTTTTTTTCCCCTCTTTCTGACTTTCCAAGATTTCTTATGGGAATACTTCACAAAACCATATGGATAAAAGCCGTTTTTTCCTTGTAGAGCCACAGAAGTGCCATTTGGTTGATTTACTCCTTGTGGTCCACCCAAGCCAGCGTCAGTGATGGGGTTTGCTCTCAGTGACACAGCTCAACACCATGGGTGAAACACGAGGAAAAAAGCTTTACCAAATGACAGTGGCACTCCAGAGGAAAAACCGGCAGCAAAATTTTATCATTATGTTCCTTCACCTTTTGCAACTCCTCTATGTAGTTGTGCATGGTGCCAATGTGTTTTTAACTAATTCATTTTAATTTAAACTGCTTTAAAAATGAAGGAAAAAAAATAATTTCATATGGGCTTAATTCAGCAAAGCTATTCCCCCGCTATTCTACCCTGATCTTTAAATATTTAAATTGTTTGGGAGTCATGCTTCTCCCACGCCAAGCCACACCAAAGAGCAAGCACCTGTGAGCATCCCATTGCATTTATATACAGCCAATTTCTGGAAAGGGTAAATAATTCATCCTAGCTGTGGAGTTACAAATAAAGTGGAAAATGAAGCTGATTTATTCTAGCCGAGACCTTTATTCTAGCAGAGCTCTTTTCTTCCATTGCCTTGACCAAAATGTTTTGCCTAGCGTGCACCTTTGTCAGGCTAACATTTGCTGATGGGGAGCAGAATATGAACGAGCATTTGCAACTCACCTGTCATGGACCTGGTGGTTGCGCTTTCGTACAGAGGCACCCCTTCGCCCGCGTTGTTGAAGGCTTTTAAGGAAATCACGTAATGGGAGCTTGGCTCTGCAGGAGGAAACAAATAAGGCAAAACAAAGCACAGACTGTTAAAGTCAGGGATGGAGAATGGATGACCACTTTCCTGAAAAACGAGAAAAAAGAAAATATTAATTTAAAGAAACACCTGTGCAACAGAAGTGATGAGCACAACTACTGCCAATCTGGTTTTTTTTTTTCCCCAAAGGCTTTATTTGAGACATTTCTTTTGAGATATTGAGATATCTCTTGGTGGTTTCCTCATCAATAATGAGATGAAGTTCTTTAAGTCATCTAGAACCAGCTCTGTGCATCGTCCATAACTCCTGATCCATCGTTTGGACCAGGGGAAGCCTCAGACGCAGGGCTACGGTCAGTGGTACCCAGAGGTGAGGGATGCTACAGGGTGCAGGTGCCTTCCCACCCCACACAGCCCATCCCAAGGCCATGCTGCTGCCCAGGGATGATGTGGGAAGAGATGGTTGACAGTCACCAGCGATGCATTGCCTTGAGAACCCAAAGTTACCATTAGTGAACCACCGGCGTCTAGATTTCCAGTGCTGCGCTGCTCAGGTGGAACATGTGCTCCCCAACACAGTTCCTGCACCCCAGTAATTGCTTTATGGGCGCTGAGCAAAAACGGCTTGTTCTAATTTTGTAATGTCAGAATTACATTGGTAACAGCCATTTAGCCACTGTGTACCCCACCGAGAAGTCCTCGCACTACACTGTAAATATGAAGGATGTGGCAGGCAACAAGTATCACATGGGAATTAACTTCTGGGTGCACAGTTTTGCTGCCCTCATTTGTGTGTCCTACTTCATCACGGGGCTACTCTAAATATATCCCTAAATGCAAACAAATTGAAATGAGCAGGTCAGTTCCACGTTGCTTTTTGCTGCTGTTTTTGGAGGAGAAGACAACAATCCATTTTCCTCTTTTTTTTTCCATGTGGATTGCTTCATCTCCTCTCCTTTTTTTTTTTTTTGTTTTTTTTTTTTTTTTTTTTGATTTATTTTTTTTTTTTTTTTTTTTTTCTTTTTTTTTTTTTTTTTTTTTTTAGCCATTATCACGTGGTGTTTTTAAAATTGCAGCTGACTAATCTGGGCACTCATACACCTGCCAAAGATGGGAACTGACTCCTCAAAAGTTCTTCACTGAAAAATAACAAATCTTTCTAAGTGAGGAGACATTTATTAACATGACATTGCAAAAGACCTGCTGCAGAATTACATATTTCATCTACATTAACACCAAATCAGCTCAGCATGATTAATACTATTACAGCGAACCTGAAATGAGTAAATACTCTTTAAGTACTTATTGCACATTGTTACTAATACCCTTTCCACCCACATATTTTGTACTTCATTTTACGTCCAGAAAAAAACAGTGACACATTTATTTAATATGCCGGTGACTTCTGTGCTTCTATTGCAAAAGAGCCAAATTTTAAAAATTGCCAGATGAATGACTGGTGCATTAATAACTCCCCACGCTAAGTATTGTACAGTTATTAATTCAGTTGGTACTCCCTGCAATATCATTAGTCAAAAGGAAATTATTTTGTATTCACAGAGATGCAGTATATATTTTCATATGATTTCCACTGTATATTAGCATACTACTTTTAATTTCTAATTTAACTAAGTGTTGTAACCCTCCAGTTCCACACGAAGATTTATTCATTGAGACGTGAAGTCATTATTTCGCTGAGAGTTTAATAATGTCACATTCAGTAGTTTCTGCAGAAGAAAAAGAAATTCACGGGCACAGTCTAGACCCACTCCATCTCTTCCTTCTACCCATGTCTCGGCTGTTGTGCCCGTTTTGGACTTTTGAAAGACATCTGGCAGAGTGAGGCAAGGGGTTAATACAGACCACTCACTAAGGTAGACTTTGGGAAATTGGGTAAACACAAGGAAGGATATCAAAATATGAAGTTTTAGGATTTTGAGTTGTACCAGGTATTTGCTATTACCCGTGGTGAACTTGGTGACTCCACTGAAGCGGACACGAAGAGATGGACAGTGTATTCACACTGTTACTTTCTACAAGTTAGATATGTGGTTCAGTTTCAAAGGGCTGTTCCTATAGCGACTGATGAGACAAACATCTCATAGAACAATTCATCCCATGTTAAGATAGGTACTGATGAAATATAAGATGAATCATATGTATCTCCACTGATTATGGCCAGAACTAGGCTTCACTTGGCTTAAATTTTAAATAACAAGACATTAGTCAGAAAGGAATGTCACCCTGAACACTGATATTTTTGAATGTGAAAGATTACTCAAGAAACCTGATTCTAGAAATCACCCGAACCCAACAGAACTGTCATGTCTAATCAAAATCCATTGGGAATCCCCAATAATGAACAAGCAAAATGAGTGATTTACTATGACTTTGATCGTGAAAAATATACTCACAGAAACTGATAGATTAGGAGGAAGAATGTGATAAGTACATGTAAAATTTAAAAATGAAGACTCTATAGCACATCCTTCATCACAACTGCCCATATAGCACAATGTATGGTCTATCAAATTTTATAAATTGAACAGACTGACACAGGATTTATGTTTATAACTATGTAGGGTGAGGTTACATTTGCAGAAACGAGCTAAGGTTAGGATGAGGATGCGATCTGCAGCTTTCTGTTAAAACCGAGAAAAATGCAGGTTGGCTAATTTGAGCTGCTGCTAACTGGAGCAATAAATAATTGTTTGAGTCTCCTCTTATCTAGGAGGGAAAAAGGCAATTTGCCATGGTACAGGGCTTGAACACAGTATTAGATTTTGGTTTAGCCCAATACAATGAAAAAGTGAAAAAAAAACCATTATCACGTGGCAGACAGTTTCTTTTTGAACTGCAGTGTATATTAATTATACTTACGGGGTCATTCTGGTGCTCTTTTTTTGGTAAAATGCCACTGGCTGGAGTGGGAGTTCAAACAAGGAAAGCTTTTTAGTGTAAACCTACTAATAAGTGCAGCAGCTAATGGAACAGAAGGGTTGTTGGCGGTCCTGGGAGAAACATCGCAAAGAAACAAAGGACTGGGGGCTGTAGAGATGCTGATGGCAGTGCAGTTGCAAGAATTCAGAGGAAAATTATGAATTTTTCTTCACCAACTCCCATTAATCCCAGTGAGCAATACAACTCTATAACAATGATGTTATCATTTCTATTTGCTATTCTGAAGAAGGAGAAGAGGAGAATTATATGTTGTTTTTTTGTTTTTTTTTTCCGGCAGAAGAAATCTCTTCTTGCCTTTGAAGAGGCTGAGCAAATAATTCAGCTTTAATTAGAGCATCAGCCAAGAATGCCCGTGTCAGTGTTGGCATGGAACATACTCTGGAAATAAAGTTGTGTTCTGCAGTTCAACTTGTGAAAAAAAAAAAAAAAAAGATGAGAAGTTCAAACTAAGCATGAACAAAATCGATTTCTTCTACTGACAGATCTTGTTAGTAGAAGAAAAACAATCAACAAACACCAGCTCATTCAAGATAGCGCAGTTATTTTCCTCTTTAAGAAGGTAAAATTGTGACATCTCTACACAGGGTCTTTTGACAAATGTTGAGCTTTCATGTACAATTTCACTTAGTCTTTGAACTATAAATGTAAAATAAATGCTTGAAAACTAGATGTGAACTCCAATCCAAGGAAAACTCCTCACCTAAAACAACACTGTTGGAAAGAGGGTAGTGTACTCGGCTGATTTTCTACATCATCTCTTTTTTCTCTCCAATAAAAATTCATTCTCAAGTCCTCTTCTCATTTTCCACCTGAACAATTACCTGACACAAGGGACCTGGAGAGTGCTCTCATGATCAGTAGCCTGGGAGAGCCAAAGCCAAGATGGGGTCTCCTGCTCATCACGGAAATGCTCCTCATCCCATCACACCACTCAGAGCTAATGTCTTGTACTTAAAACTATCTGAATTTCTTCTAATGCCATCTTTACAATAAAGTAGCAATAAATACAAGTTATCTTGAAGTTCAGTAATCTTCTCTCTATGCCTTCATCAGTGCCCTTCCTGTTCCTAACCAAAAGTGAAGCAGCAGTTCATTGGGATCTGATCCCTTCTTCTCTGCTTGAGCATCACCTTGTGCCTCTGAGTACAGTACGACATGCTCGTGCTGCCAGAGCTTGCTAAGGAGGTACACTGACATCTTTTTTCCTTTTTTCTTTTTTTTTTTTTATTTTTTCCCCCATTACTAAGCTGGTTTTAACTGGAAGCTACAGGATTCTGGCCTTGGGATGGCAGAGACATCATGAGGACAAGGTGGAAACAAAGATATCTTGACAATATCCTGCAGGAAAAGGACCAGGTGGAAATGGCAGCAAGAGAAATTCTTATTAGTTAGAAGGAAAAAAAGAAAAAAAGAGGGTTGTCAAGCACTGAGGCAGGAGTCCAGAGAAGCTGTGGAACACCCATCCCTGACAGTCCCCAGAAGTCAGCTGCAGATGACACTGGTGTGACCCAGCTCTACCTTCAAAGCTGATCCTGGTTTGAACAAAGACCTGGACCAGATGACATGAGAGATTCCTTCCAGCCTAAGTAATCCTGTGATAAGATGAGGACGAGGCTTTGAGCAACCTGGGCTAGTGGGAGGTGTCTCTGCCCATGGCAGGGGAGTGGAACTTGATGACCTTTAGGGTCCCTTCCAACCCAACCCATTCTGTGATTTTATGATTATAAATACCTGCTCACGTAAACATGATGAGAGCAGGAAGCTGGCTTTGACATTGAGCTGAGGAGGCAGTTCTCAGCCAGATGCCAACATTGGACCCTTCTGTCCTCTGAGTTGCTCTCAGTCTTTGCTTCACCAAAAGCAAACCAACATCCTTAATCAGCAATGAAAGCACTGGAAACACAGACACTAGATTTTGTTGTAAGAATAGTATCTCCTACAGGAAATGCCGTTTTGAAGTAGAAAAGATCTTCAAGAGAATTGCATCTGTGCCCTGCATGTCCTGCCAGTGCCACTGACGCTGAAATCCCCGCTAAAGGGCAGCAAAGCAGTCAGGCACCATTATCTCAAAAAGCAGCCAGAGCACAGCCTCGTTTACTCCTGTCAGGCTCCGTGAAAACATTCCACCTCGGAATCAATAGCACCAGTATCAGCTCCTAGACCTCGTAACATCAGCTGATCACCAGGAAAAGGGAATCCATCTATAGGACAAATGTCAAATTGAAGTATAAACTCTGGGGGCAAGGGTTATTGAATTCGGAAACATCGGGAGAGAAAACCACTTCCAACATTACAGTCAGATGTAGCCTATTTCTTCTGTAACCTACACCCAAAATGCAGGGTTGGAGGCAGGGCTGGGGCTGCCCAGGCTTGGGAATGCTCCCAGGAAAATGCAAACCACCCTCCATGCATCAAGGATGCACTTCTTGGCCACTTCTTAGACAACATAAGCTCCCCTTGGAGAGCAAAGTTCAGGAGCAGATTTTAGCACAATCTAGGGAATTTACATCCACATTTAAAAAAAAATAATCATCTTCACAAATTTAACTATAAATATTCCAGTAGAATAGACTATTATCATGATGAAAGTCTCCAAACGAGTTTTTCCTACATTGTCAGCTAGAGAAAAACGAGTTTCATTTTATTCCTTCTGGGCACTTTGTATGTCAGCAGCGGCTGCATTTCAGGGGTGGACGAGGAGATAATTTCTGTGATGTTATTTCATCGGTTGTACTGAGTAATTTGGAAAGGAGTCACTACCAGAAAGGCTAAAATGAGCAATAAAGAGCTCATGATGGCTTTCAATAAAATAAGAGACCTACCAGTGAATTATCGTTTCTGTAACACAACAGAATCAGCATATATTTACATCTTCTGGCAAATGGAGATATCCAGGATAACAGAGTGGAACTTTCTTCAGTTAAGTTAAACTTACTCCATGCTGCAAAACTCAAGAATGCATTTTCCAAGGTTACAAAAGATATGTCTAATATCTTCTTTGTGAGTGGAAAGCACAAAACACGTTTTAGAAATTTGTCACATTTTTCCATGCCAAAAGGTTATCTCCAGTTTTTAAACAAAGTCAGCTAAATACCATGTTTTTCAAGCATCAGAAGCACTAGTATCTCCTGAAAATCAATTCCTTCAGTTCAGGATCCAGAATAATGCTGTAGATTGCTGATTGAGGCATCCAAACCTGAAACTTTTGTCCTGTGAAAATTCCCCAGTGTTAAAAACCTCTTTAGAAAAAAAAATAAATTGTTTTAAGAGTGAAAACTTGGCTTCACATCCACAGTATGCCACAAACTTCTCAAAAACTGATGGACAAGTCACTATTTTTCATGTCTCTTCAGTCCTTATGGTATAAACTTTTTTTTTTACTATTTTCTTTTGTCTTTCACCTATAAGCTCTTTGAAGTAGAGTCTTACAATACGTTTCTGTGTTAACCAGACAATGAAACCCCGATCCCACCTCAAACCTCCA
This sequence comes from Syrrhaptes paradoxus, assembly GCA_013400615.1. NCBI lineage: Eukaryota > Metazoa > Chordata > Aves > Pterocliformes > Pteroclidae > Syrrhaptes > Syrrhaptes paradoxus. Next base: position 40,371 of record VZTO01006813.1, read on the forward strand.
GGCACTACTGTGGCACAAATAGTAAAGATATGTCAATATGTAGACATGCTTAAAATATCTCCTCAAGTTAATTGAAAATTGTCCCTGAGGAGCACAGCTCTGCGCATCTGCTTCCCAGAGATCTGAGGGACAGAGGGGTGTTCTGCACTGGTTTAGTGAGTTAGGTGGTGTTGGGTTGGACTTGATGATCCTTGAGGTCTTTTCCAACCTTGATGATCCTATGATTCTATGATTCAATGAAATACAACCGAACCTGTATTTTTCAGTCCAATCTTACCGTTGAATCTGTTACACCTGTTGAGGGCATGTCCTAGCTCTCTGGATGAAAAGCTAGGACTCTGGTCATCTTCCAAAAATTTGGTTAGGTACCAATACCTGGGGCTTTGCCTTACTCTGCCATAGTGTGAGCTCCTGCAGCATCCTCCAGCAACTGGACCTTCATGTCTTGGACCTCCTCATCTTGGACCCCCATGTCTTCTCGCAGGCTGTGTCCTTGGCAAGACATCTTTCAGTGAACCATCCCGAGAAGTCAACACAGACCTACCCTGGAGCTGTGGTGCTTTCGGGTGAGCATAGGGAGGATGTTCCTTGCCAGGAACCAGCGAAGGTCACAGCATCCCAACAGGTTGCCGCAGCTGGATGACAACGCTGTGCCTCGCTATTCTGCCTGTATATTTATAGGTACTTGGGCTGATTCTGGAAACATTGAACTTCTCAAACACTAGGGACAGTGTTTAACGGAGCAAAGAGAATTCATAATGAGAATCTGTTAAGTGCTTTTATTTTAATGTCGTTCAGGAGATGAACAGCAAGTCCATATTTGCTGTTGTTTTTAAGATGTCATCTCATCATGTATTATGCCCGCTTGCTGATTTCTCTGGTGAGCTATGTCCTGTGTGCATTATAACAAAGTGCACGGGGCTTTTTTTTAAGCAAAGACTAATTTGAACACTCTTTGAAATAGGTCTTGTCTCCTGCGGAGCCATGAACCTTTACAACTCCCGGGGTGCATTGCAAGCTCAGTGCACTCCGTGTCGGGAGGGACGTGAAACAACAAAAAAATCCCTGTGCGTATCACAGACATTTGTTATTGATGTTACAAATGCAGCCGAACCCAGGAAAAGTAAAGGAGCGTAGCAGAAAATGAAGTGTAAGACATATGGACAAATGAATAAAAAATGAACAGCCATGACTCGAGACGCTGCCCGACATCGGAGAAAATGCCATTAACGAACCAGGAGGGTCAACTTGTGTATAGGCAAGGTTTCCTGAGGCACTCTACGCAAAAAATAACAATGAAAGTTGCACCAGGTTGTGTTTTCCTTTGCAAAAAACAAGTCTTTCATCCAAGCAAATGGACATCTGTAAGCCTGGGTCACTTAGCCGGTTTGATCTCCTTGGCATCCGTGGCTGAGAGATCAGTGACGCTCCAGAAGGCAAAGCATTGTGTGCTGTATCTGTCCTTTTCCCTGCGAACTAAGCCTTGCAACAAAGCTTTTTTTTTTTTTTTTTTCTTTTTGGCTGAGGAATGAGTATGAAGAAAAAAATATTCTTGGCTATCTGTATTATCTCTATTTTAATTTGGGATTAAGAGTTATTCTTGGGCATTTTGTTCTTTAGCAACAAAGAAGGGAAATATTCAGCTCATGTGTTCCATCTGTTGTCAACAGATATCAAACATTTTGTCAAGGAAGCCTGTTTAGCTGTTTTTTTACAGCTGGGGAACTGAGTCATAAACAAATACAGAAAGCCAGCCAGAGTGAAAGCGTACGAGAGGATTCCTGCACGAAGGTATATGGGCAGGCTAAAATTCACTTTGACATGAGGACACTCTTAAAATCCACCCAATATCTGATTTGGGGGAGTTATGCAAGATCTGTTCATCATGTAAATAACGCACAGAGCACAAACTGACCCTTTGCTTGGGAGCAATTTCTCCGTATTCTGTAAGAAAGTGAAGTCAGGGAGAACTGTAAGAAAATTGTTGCATTAGATACTTGCAGAAATGGCAGCAATCTTTAAATGACCGTCAGTTTTCAAAGGCAAGAAAGAAAAGGAACAGTCCCTGCAGTCTCGAAGTGCCTTTACTTGTTAGTGTTGTGCTTTAATGTGATCTAGGAGGGAAATAGCGAGATGCATAAAATTTAACATATTTTTGTTTGATTTTTTCATTGCTCCATTTTGTATTAAAAATGCAAAGGGAAGAAAACAACATTAAAAAGCTTTTTTGTTCCCTTTCATGCCTTTGTTATAATCCACAACTGTCATCTGCAAAGATTAAAGAAGATGAAGAACCTTCTTTCTCTCCCCTTCACAATAAAAGAAATGTTTTTTTGCCTCATCTACGCATAAGGGTCAAATTTAATCTGATCTGCAGTTAAGATGAAAGCGAATTTGCTGGAACCCTTTGTATTCCTAGTGGTACGTTTGTTAGAAATATAAATTCAGATCTAAAAGCTTTATCTTCATTTCTTGTCACTTGCAATAGTCAATTTTTTTTAAAAGTTGTGTTCCTTGAATGACACAGGGATACATAAATTGTAACGTTTGTGTCATCCGAAACTCTAGAGCATCACCTGAACTGTACCATTTGCATCAGGGTTTGCAAAGGCAAGACCACCCAATGTCTGCCAAACTCCTGCCATGCCTTATAGAGCCCCTTGCGCCAGTCTGTATAGACTGGGGGAGACTGTGCAGCCCCCTCCAGCATTATAAACCAACTTACCGGTGTGAATTCTTAATATGTTCTTATTATTCATATGGTAGCTCCAATTCTTCAAACTACAAATTATGCAGAAATTCATCACATCCATCGCATCTTTGGACCGTAGAAGTTTCAGATGCATGGAGCTTCAGGCTTTATGGGAGAAGTGGGAGAAACTTTGAAAAGTCTTGGATTTTGTGACATATATGCACTTTGCTTTCATTGCAGGACCAGGAGGATCAAAGGTTCAAGTTAAAAAGAGAGATGAAAATAATATTTCAAGACGTGCACTCCAGCTTCCCAATCAGACTCTTTCAAGAGGGTGCATATGAATTCCTGCACGCTCGGGGAAATGAATGGAGCTTTTTCTTAGGTCACATAAAGGCAACTGTACTTAAAAAGTCTTTCTAAAATTAAGCTTTGTTCTTCTGCTCTCACATACGGAAGAGGACACGAAGGGAGCGCTCTGAAGAAGAAAGTCTTCTATAAGACTCTGGAATTTCACACAGCTTTCCTATCATATTTAGTTTTTACATGGTTTGCATATCTGCAAAATAGTCATTTTTACACAATTTTTTTTCATGGAAAGACTCGGGGCATTTTTACAGATGGAGGCACTATTGTGGACACCAGAGGAACGACCTTTTCTCATCAGCTTAAAACTGAGTCTTGGATCTTCTGCACCTCTCTGCTTTCTCTCATGTGGTGCAAACACCATCATCAGCTGCAGAATTATTCCATTTTTCCTATTCAAATGCTTTTGAAAGCATTTTTGCCCTTGGGATGTCACTAACAAAGGCAGAGGCCCCAGTGTGCAGCATCGGGAGGCAACTGGCCATCCTCTGGGTCTAGTTATGCCCAGCCTACCACCCCTCTCATGTCAGCCTCCTACCTTTTCCCATTATTATTAAAATATCCCAGAATGAGTTCTCAAAATATCCCAGAATGACATAACCCTGTTGTTAGCATACTGGAACACACTACAGTAGAGTTACCATGGCTCATTTTTCCAGTATATTAATTAAAAATACACCTTTATGATCTGCTAAAAGTTCTATGCAAATTAGTACCACTAGTGTGGTGTTGCAGATATTTTGGAGTCTACATTTGCATAATTGGTAAATGGAAATCTCCTTGGCATACTTCTTCCCTTTTCTTTTAAACCTGTATTTCATGAGTAAGCTTTAACACAAAGCTCCACGGACGTGAGCCGAGCCAGTTCATTACTCTGCTTAATGCCTTCTGAGTTGGATCTGTGCAGAAATTGGTACTTCTTACACGTAAAAGATTAGAATTGGCATCTGTGAATCTTCCAATATTGTTAAAACTGCCATTAATCAGCCAATAACCTTGCCATTTATAATCACAAGCAAAGAATTAAAATATATTTAAAAAAATATAAATTAAAGTGGCTCAGTAGAAGTGGGTCTCCTTGCTAGAATTATTCATTGGAGAGTCACTCAAGCAGTGATTTCTTAGTCACAGAAAAGGTTGAATGAGAGCAGGGGATGCTTGCTCCTGAAATTTATGAGACTGACATCAAACATCTTTCATACACTGCAGAAAGAAAATCTGACAAATTCTTCACTGACAAAGCTGAAGTCTCTGGATACTCTTATATTCTTCTGCACCCGTGGGGAGTGTCTCCAAGGCAATGTGGCCACCCAGTCATGAGAAAATCACTCAATTTAATCCATGTGAGGGTACAAGTGTTACCTCTAAATAGTTGTATTCAAGATGATCATCACCCAGAATAAAGTTCTCCATCGCTATTATGTAAGACCGAGTATATTTCTTCATGTCTTTGAAGTGATTTATTCAGTAGCTGAAGTGTACTACTCGGACAAGTGCTGTAACAGCTCGGGTGCATGTTGATTGAGGCATTAAGTTTTGTTTGAAGGAGGTAATTAATTAAGGACCTGAAATGCAATGCAAAGCTGCCATATGACTTGTGCACATTGGTGTTACATGTGCATTGTCCAGAGAGAATGAATTAAAAAAAAAACCACATTAAAAAGGTCTCCATCTTTCCCCTGCATGTGATCTACTTAAGGAGATCATCCATCACTTTCAAGTGCTGTACTTTCAAGGCAGAGTTTTTAAAGTATTTAGGATTAAGAAGGTGCAGTGAAGTGTCTGATGGGATTTCTAAAGAGACTTTGACATCTGACTCCTATCCAAAACCAGTAAGCACTGCACAGAAAGCATTTAGCTTCAATAGAAAAAAGATAATTAGATATATTAAAAAAAATTCTTCACTGAAAGTGTGATCAGACATTGGAACAGGCTGCCCAGGCAAGTGGTAGAGTCACCATCCCTGGAGGGGTTCAAGAAACATGTAGATGTGGTGCTTTGGGGCATGGGTTAGTGAGTTAGGTGGTGTTGGGTTGATGGTTAGACTTGATGATCCTTGAAGTCTTTTCCAACCTTCATGATTCTATGAATATTCAGTACCTAGGCGCATCCCTCTTCTCAATTTTTTACCTGTAAGGTCTTTGAAAGAATGCCCAGGAGGTGCTTTTGTGCAGGTCTGAACAGAGAAAGAGGAAAATTTTTCCTGGGAACAAGATCATGCACGCATGTGTGGTGTCGGGGTGTTGTGCATCCCTATTCAACCCAGCATGGAACTGGTTTTAATGGAGGAGTTCTTCACTGTCGTTTCTCGTGGGACAACAGCAGTAAAATAATGCCTGACATGGACCTGGGCTATTGGGTTTGGGCATCTGTGTGAGAAAGCGGTGGCTGTAAATGAGAGTCAGGCGGGATTGCTGAGAGGTGGATGATGTCAAACAAATCTGATTGCTCCTTAATGAAAGTATCTACTGCTCGCGAATCTAAATGCTACAAAGGTTGGCAGCCTGCTTCAAAATAGCATACAAAGGAAAAATAAAAAGAAGCACCGTGATGAAGCTCGGGAAGCTGCAAAAACCCAGTTTTTCAGCTAGGTACATCAGAGACTGTGTCGAGGAGAAGCGGGGTGACCTCTCCGCAGTCTCTGTCTAACGAGACAAAGGAGAGCTGGGGAGCCAAGAGAAAGCAATTGCTGAAAGGCACAAGGATCAAAAGGGATGAGGTCTTTGGAGGAGGCAGAAAAACTCACTTAAGTTCATAATTTATTTAGGTATCAGAGTTCACTGTCACCTTTGCATGTTATGTTTAAGATAATGTATATTCCTCATGCACAGGTCTCAAAGGAAGTTTTACAACAGGTGGGATGAGTCCACATAACATCTAGGAAATATTTTTTTCCCTTTATTCCTGTCAGCAGCATATTTTGATTGATAACCTTATTGAAAACTGCATTTCTATTAGGAAAATAATTTTGTCTCATCATCTTTTCTTGTAACAGTTTCTAATAAAGTAGGTGAATAACGTAGGAAGCTTTGGCAACTGCTCTAAATGTTAAAAGCTTTCTCTGGGCCCGTTGTCACATCCCTCTGGGGTTCATTTTCTTTGGATATTTAAATGATGGAATTAAATTAGTGCAATTATTAATGGAAATTGATTTTCAAAATTGTACATGTGAATGTTCACAGAAGTTGAATTTAAATTGGGCCTGTCAGGATTTGTGACCAAAGTGCTTGCATCCTTCTCCACGTAGGGACCAGACGCATGCAGCTTATCTGGACAATGACTATTAAGTTACGCTGCTCACATTTTCAATATTTCCAATCAAATAAAAAGAAGTACAATCATAGAATGGTGAAGGCTGGAAGAGATACTTTCCATTTGAATAATTAAAAACTTATGAAACGTCAGTCTTTTGGAGGATGCTCAGCAAAAAAAGACCCAACCCTGATTTCAGTGACCGAATTATTTGCGATGAAGTATTTGATATGCTCATAACAGTTTCTTGACATTTTTCAGACGGATGAGTGTTACTTCTGTAATTAAAGAACATTAGCAAAACACTCTCCCTGACTTGCTGGACTTTATAAGTACTTCTGCCTGTTGGGCTAGCCAAGAACACAGGAAAATCCTTCTAATCCCCAGAAACAGTTTTAATACCTGAAGTACACCATTAGCTTTCCACAAATTCCAAATGCAGTTAACCTACAAGAAGGTTTTTGTATCTCCAAGTTTTTTCTAACATATTTTCCACTTGATGGTAGTGGCTACCAGAGGTCCTACGAGCAAATATATTCACTGGTCATTTAACACATGAAGGAAAACACAATAAGCTTCCCAAAACCAAAGACATTTCTCCAGCTGTTCATCAAGACACATTCAGCGAGAGTTGACCATTAGGAATTCTATCAAATTAGGGTTTTTTAGACATCTCCTTAGCTTTTGCCAAAGCACATTGGCTTACATAGCTCTGTCCATACAATTTTATTTTCTAGTACTTCTGGGTCAACAGTGGTGACAGACTCAAGTGAAAACTCATTAAAGCTATGAAACATCTTAAAATAGACTTGGGAGAATTTAAATCCCTTTTGGAATTAAAAAAAAAACATACTGTGCACTTAATCTTGACCATTAGTGATTAGACACACACATTTGTTAGTAATAGCTTTTATCTTTGTATTTCACAAAATTCCTTCTGGAGTCCAGTCAGACATTTTTCCATTTTGCGTAATAACCTTGCACGTGCACAAAACATTATCAAATCTGCCTTTCTCTGCAGAACCCACTGAAAATTTGAGAGTACTTGTGCATTGCTCTTTGCAAACACCTCCATCAGGAAATACCCATCTGGACATGGAGAAGCTGTTTCATGAAGTAAGAGTAAAACCGTTTTATTCTACTCTCCCCATTTCCCCAAGAAAACATTTTCAAGGTGCTATAAAACACAAATTCCAAAGAAAAGCATCCCCAGGTATCACAGAGTTCTGGCCCTACAGAACTAACTAGTCTAGCTGTGCACCCCTAAGGCACCAAGTTAATTAATTTTCCTGTAACATTTGATCATTCCCAGATTACAAAGCAGAAAACTTACCGTTTTTACCTGGAATAAAAGTGCTAAAGAAGAAATGACAAGGAAATCATTAAACTTTTAAACTTTGAACTCTTTTCCCAGCACTAGGAGAACACTTCATCACCACGGGAAGGATTCATGTCCCTCCGTACTACACTGAGAATTTAGATGAACTGTCACAGAGGCTGTGCCATGAATAATGAATTACCACCCCTCTCTTGGCACCATTTTGACAGACACAAAATCTGAGTTTCGAGATTAAATTAAAGTCAAACGCTGGGGGGAACAGATCAGGGAATAACTGTAGGTCCAGCTCTCTGCACAAGTGGGAGTTGGTATGAGGAGCACGTGACTCAGTAAAAGCTACTGAATAAAATGAGTATTTGATCACAGAGATTTGAAACCCCCAAGAGAATCCAGAGTTTTGAAATTAAGACCAAATGAAAAATGGAATGCAGAAACAGCCTAAGAAAGCAACACATAAAGGAAGCACCAGTGACAGCCTGAAAAGAAACCAGCATAATTGCAGAGAAACCTCTTTGCATGGAATGAAATGAATGAAAATCTACTTACCCAAATTTTCAATGGAATAATACCGCTGTTTGCTGTCCACCCGCACAGTCTCAGCATAGGGACTGCCCACACCATAGCCAATGATGTACCCGCGGACGACAATGTTGGGGTTCAGCGGCGGGGTCCAACTCATGACGATACTTGTTGTCAAGGGCCTGACGTGAAGAGAGCTTGGCTGGTCAGGAACCTGAGACTCTGAGATTTAAAAAAAAACAAAAACGTATCAATTAATATCCTACTCACTCAATTTTTCTATTCTGAAAGTTTGAGCCTAGATTATAATATTTGCACAAAAAAAAAACCAAAAAACCCCCAACCCAAGCAGGCTGTTACATGCAGAGCTTCCATGCAATTTAATTTCTGAGCTACATCCTTCCCTTCCAAAAACACTGATACGCCTCACCCCGCTTTAAACAGAGCATCTTCTAGGTGCTTTCCACCTTTAGCATATGGGTACCAGAAAGATTTAGAATGATGCAGACAAAATGAAGATGACTTGCAAATGAATTTCCAGCAGGACAAGGTTTCTCTTCCCTGGTCTATTTACAAGTTCAGCAGGATCCTGACAGCTAGCTGTACAAGTTGCCTTTGTGATCACAGACTATTTAACATAAAGGTTTCCTTTGTTAGTGCTATACTAGCGTATTCTGGCAATAATCTGTATCATTCCCATGAAAACAATAAGTGAATTTTAACTCTTGGACATGCGTGTTCTTGCTTTGAATCTGCTTTAAATAACACACCAACATTTCATAAATGAAATGGTAGAATAAGATATTTTATTTACATTTATCCCCAGGTAAAATTCATTACTTTAAGGAGTAATCACTCGGAGACTATCTGCCTTCTACAAGCCTAATTTTACCACAAAAGTTTGATGAGTAAATGCCTTTTGTTGGAGTTTCCCTGATAACTACCATATCACAGGTCTCTTCAGAGGAGCTGCACAGTAGCTTGTCTTTTTTGAGAGCAGAAAGAGACAAGTTACTATTTTTCCCCCATAAAAAGGCTTGCAATATAATAGATGAAAGCTTATATGGAAGGCAACCAAGGACAGGGTAGGAAAAAAAATCAAAACCAAAACACAATAATAATACAAAATGATGGAATCTCCAACAAAAGACACTTCTCAGTTGTGAAGCATTCCCACTGTAAACCTTGGAAAAGGAAATCCAAAGAAAAATTAACACTTTTCAATAACCAGTGTCATACATGTGTCCTCGGTGTTTTACGTGCTTTCAGATGAATTTTTAGGAGCACAACACTCTGAAAACCTGTTGCACCTTCAGGGAAATCCCACTAACCCATTCCCAGTCTGAAACACCCAAAGCCTTTAGAAGTCCTTTGCATTCAACTCCTTAAAATGGTCTTTATTTAAAGATGGAAGGAAATTCACTGTAAAGCATCTACTCACAAAAAGAAGAAAGAGATTGCACCAGCAGTGCCCCATTAACTTCCATTTCCCCCCACTCTGCTCCCAAACATTGTCTTAATGCAGAAGCAAAAAGTTATTTGAGCAGCTATTCCCGAACAGCGCTGTTTGAAAACCGGAAAACAGAAACACTTCTCAAAAGCCCCAGAGATAAAATAACAATTTAATGCCTTGACATGAGAAGCTGGATAACGTAGCAACATTGCAATTCCTCAAAGTTCCTAAAAGCAGCAACTCTCGGGCGGCGGAGGAGACCAGAGCATTCAAAGAACCCGTCGCCTTCAAATGATCATTTGTACATCTGACACAAGGCAGTACAGATACCTCTAGGCAGCTGTTTGCATTAAAATGACTTTATTCAAACACTTCGTATTATTTCAAACAATTCAAGTATGAGATTCATGCATTTCGGAGCAAAACCATGACTTCTTGCTTCAAAAAACAAAAGCCAGTTTAACTTCTTGTGAATTCAGTCTCTGAAATGAAGCTGGGGTGAGCAACATTTTTGAACCATTTTTTTGAATATTAAAGTTTCATAGACACAGCTGTTTTTTGAAGATGCATTTTTTTTTTACTTCAGTGTTCTGTATAAAGCAATTTTATTTATATTTTAATTAGCTTTACTTTCTAGCATCTTCTGGGAAAAATATTTTTCTTCTTCCAGAACAGCCCTGAATTTCAGAACTTGTGTCCTGTCGTTCCCATCCCAAAGTTAAATGTCAGAATCAACTGTCTTTTTTCCCCTCCAACATAACATTTTTTGGTTCGCTCTACAGCGAAGCACATTTTCCACAATAACAACTCTCCTGACAAACATCTAAATCCACCAGTTCTTCAGGAAACTGGACCCTCCAGCCTTTGCACAGCTCTGCTGATTTTCAGCATCCCAGCACTAAGATATCCAGGGAGAAAAACTCTTATTGAACCATCTATCTCATAATTCTGATTTCTTTGGCTGTTTCCTCAGTTCTAGACCAACACGTTTAACTTTTTTTTCTCCTGGGCTTGAACATGATGCCAGAACTATTCTGAGGAGCAACCTTAAGATCCCATTTTCCTACATGAAGTACCAAATGTGTTCTTCATCCTAGGTCCCAAATGAGCCCAATTTATGGTCCCCCTCTTAATGTCACTGAGACTTTATCCCTTTCCTGGCATTTTGCCTACTAAGGCAGATTTCTTGGTGCTACATTTCTTACTCTCTTCCCTTATGGACTATTTGGTTCCCAGTAAATGGAAGACGAAGTTCCATGTCACAGCCTGGTGTGACATCTCCTGGGGTGTGACATCTCCTTCTGGAGTGTGACACCTCCTCCTGGGATGCCACATCTGCTCGCACGTCCCTCCAAGTCCTTCCCAGCATTCCCATGCAATGGGTGGTGCTTAAAGGTCCACCATCAAGCTTGAAAACTGCTTTGCATTTGGGTCACTTCAGCAATAAGTTTGGACATTCAAAGCTGTATATTTTACAAAGTCAGGGTACTTTTTACTCAACCCTTTTTGTTCATGTATTTCCCCAAAAATATTTCAGTATAAATTACAGCTTGACAGCAGTCTGACTCGTCATGCTCTTAAAGCCCCAATTTAGATCTGAAGCTAAACTGTATCACCATCTAATATGTACAACAGCCTCCATCTGTTCAATGCAGTGATCAGAAATCCTGCATCCCAAACCCTTTTTCCTGGAGGATACCTTTGCTAAGTCAATCAGAGATTCTCCTGCATCCTCGCTCAAGCTATTTATAACAGCTTTTGATTTTTTTTCCTTTTTAAAGCACAAAATTTGAGGCTTAAAATAAATATTTAAAGCCTTCCCAGCTGTCAGTAAGGCACGCGAGCTTTCTAGGGAACCTTGAAGGAGCAGCTATGTTTGGATTTCTAATCACTTGAACAAAACACACTAATTAAAACGAATATCCACTGGGAGCAGGCACCGTTCTCCAGGATACTGTTCATCTTCATGTTGTTGATGCCAACCAGGCTTCCAGTTATACCATTAAAAACTGCATTAGCCATAGCAGAGAGGGCAGAGCAGTTACCAGCCCATGTTCCAGCCCTTCAGGGCTCTGCAGAATTACACTAATAAGACTTTTTTTTTTTCCCCAGGGTTTATCAGAACATTTATGTCTAGTATGCAACATGGCGCATACCCAGCACCGGGCTGCTGCGGCTTCAGGAGGATAATTCATGGCTACTGCAAATGCAAAAGCATGTAAATACAACATGCCAACAAAAGGGCTTGGCTCAAATTTATTCACATGCACCTACTTCCATCGGGCCTCTCGAGTAACATCTTTGCATGCACACCTGTATTTGGGCACAAAGCCTTCAAAGGAGCACAGCGTGGGCAAAATGCAAATCAAACTGAACGTGCTCAGACATGTTATGTATTTTTTTTTCATATTGTGGTGTGTTCGGAATTTATCTTTTCTGTCTCCAATAAAAAGTCACCTGCTTACACCTTAACAGCATCACTTTGCAAATTGCTGTCTAGCCAAAGCATAATTAAAACGCTATCATCATGTACCGCGGCATTCTGCGATCTGGTGGTATACTTTCACCGCACCTACAAGCATCATCTCTTCCTTAAAACCTCGATGAGAAACCACCAGTTACTGGTTCTCCCATTTCGGGGGCCATGCACCGTGGTCGCTCCCGCTCTGCTGGAAAATTCCATTTGGACACAGGGCAAGGCAGAAATACTCCGATTTGCAAGGGGTGATTTTGAGATCATAGGGAAATCTGGCCGGTCACAAGAAAGGCAACATCAAGCACTACGGTGCATTTAAACTGATTGTTGATTTATTCTTTCATCCCGTTTACCTTTGATCCTTTTTAGGTACTTATTTTGTTTTAAAAATCACTGCAATTTTCACCAGTTTCCTTTCATTTCCTATTCATCTCCTTTCCACTACCTATTTGCTTCTTACGGATTGTCACTAGTTTTGCCGTGACTTCCATCTGTCAGATTCTTTGTTCCATTTGATTTGCACTCTGCTTAATTTTTTTTTTTAGTACTCTCCTTTTATTCCTTTACTACTTCAAATATCCCCAGCCATTTTCTCTAACCCGTTCATTTCAGTGTTTTTCTTCCCTTTTGTGTCAGCCTCTGCACTGATTTCCACAGCCCACAGGCTTCAGGTAGCTGCATCCTGTCATCTTTCACTAATTATTCAGTTTCGTTGCCAACATCTGCAAACAAAGGCTGGGAAACAGGGTTTTGACCTACCTGACTATTTGCTTAGTGAATTGTGAGCATTGTTGGCACCATGTTCATTGTTCCTTTGATTGATTACATTCATGATTTACAAAGTTACAGATTCCCTTTCTCATTTATTATTATTATTATCATTATTATTATTGCAAATGGCCGTGGTGCTCAGGAGCTAAATTCTGTCAGGGAATGATTTTAGCAAAGGTTTCTGACTTCTTGGTCCTGGTGATGACAAAGAAACACATCCCAAAGCATATGGGATCCAGGAATATAAGAAAAAAAATATGTTGGGGGGATGCTCGGACCCCAAGCATATCTCCCTAACCCTGGTCTGGGTGACAACGGCAGTGCCACCCCTGGGCTATATGGTAGAAGGCTTTCAGAGACAAACAGCTTTGAAAAGAGATTAATTTACCATCGAGATCATTTTCTGGTGTTTCTGCTGTGTACCAGTCCGAAGAGGGCCCCGTCCCATTCACTGTCATGGCAGCCACCTGGAAACTGTACTGGCTTCCTTTCTCGAGCCCTGGTTAAAAAACAAAACAAAACAAAACAAAACAAAACAAAACAAAACAAAGGGCAAATAAAAATCATACAGAAAGAATAAAGTAAATATAAATTAATGAAAATACCAGACTTTGTATAAATTGAAATATCTAATAATGGTCCATTGGATTTCCATACGGAAAGAAACATACAGAAATGCATATGCAAAGATATATACATAGAAAATACATATGAAAATATAGAGAAAATATATATGAAAGTATATAGAAAACATATATGCAAACTTATAGAAAATATATAAGCGAATATACAGAAAATATATATAAATTTGCCCACCCAGCACACGTCCATGGGAAGCCCATACGGGCAGCACGCCCTGAGCAATGCCAGGGCAGGGGTCCAGAAGGACAGTGCTGGCGGAAGGTGTTATTCATGTGGGAAAAGAGATTTTTGACCCAAAGAAAAAGCTTCAAAAATTGAATGAGGGCTGTGCCGGCCCAGGAGGAGTTTGGGTGGTAATTCCCATCAGTTGCATTCGTACATACAAAATTAATGGCAATCCAATTAGGAGGAAAATGAAGAATTGTTTTACATAACTAAGCCATTTATTGCACACTTCACAAAACCAGCTCATGGCTTTTAAGACGCAGGGAACTGCAGGTACGCTCTCCTCATGCATAAAATTTGCAAGGCTGGGAACTAGGCTAGTGACTGAGGAGCGTTTTGCCTTGTAGTGCTCCCGATTAACTTCAGAGCACACAGTTCAGGAAAAAAAAAATTCTTAGCAATATTGTGAAATAATTCAAACAATTCAGAATTCAGAAACAGGCGTTTTCCTCTGTGGCTGAAGCCATCAGAAAACAATTACTGCAGTGTTCCTGAATGTGCCACACGATTTCCCAGTCCCTGAGGTGGGGATATAAGTTTATCTTTTTGTTCAGTCTATACAGACCACAAAGCATGGGGAAAAAAAAAAAACCCGTTTCATTTAATTGCAAACATTCTCTGGAGAGGAATGCTCATAATTAAAAAGAACAGGTTAACATTTCACTGACATGGGAGCCTACTCCAAAACTGCGAGTGGCTATTTAAAAACCTGCACAGTAACTCTGAATTCCTTTGCTACTGCAGATGTTCTCATTACCCTGCAAAGCACTCGCCTACCCGGTTGAACTGCAGCAAAGAGCTGAAGTGCCTATACGTTAATATTTAAAAATTCTATTTAAAAGAGCCAAATAGCTCGGTCCCCAGCAATTGGAATATATGCATGCAGAAGGTACAAAATGTAGATATTTTCCTGAATTGCTTTCTAAGAGATGTGTTCCCAAGATTTGGGAAACAACACACTTCCCTTGGGGCTGCACGGAGCCAAGCCCACCATCCCACCAGGACTCCTGCAGCTCTTCAAACCCAGAATAATTCATGTGAAAGAAAGAGTTTGTTCAACTTCTTCTTTGGGAATCTACCCCAACAGAGGCTAATCTTTGAGGCTCGGAGCAACCTGGGCTAGTGGAAGGTGTCCCTGCCCATAGCAGGGGGGTTGGAACTGGATGATCTCTAAGATCCCTTCCAACCCAAACCCGTCTCTGATTCTGTGATTCTATGATTCTACTCTGCTTCTGCAGGGATGGGGGTGGTGGAGCTATGGAGGGATGTGCCTTCACTCTAGGACTTTGCATCTTCTCTTGGACTGTTGTCTTCTCCAGACCACCAGAGCACCAGTGTCTCAAACAGTTGAGCAGCTTTCATCATTATTTCTACTTTATCTGTCTGATAATAGATCCTTTCCATGCCATCACCCCCCAGAAGGGTGTTGTTGGTTGTGCAGGTATTAGATACGCAGCCTTCATCAGAGGTCATGTGGACTTTAGTCAAGAGATTTGGCTAGGTGACCAAGTTGAGATTTCAATATTTAAGGTCTTCCTCAGAAAAAATGTTTTACTTTTGTTTACTTCTGAAATAAAACACTACTTTTCCTTCCAAACTATAAAATGATACCGTTTACTCTGAAATATGCAAATCCAAATTATTTCTGATTCTTACAGATTACACTTTCCATGTGAAAGTAAACACAATGCAGGTCATTTAAGGTGAAACCCTAGTTATACTCGATTCAGGGGCAAAACTTTGTCAAAGTTTAATTTTCTCCCTTTATGCTTTGCTGCTTTCTCAGTTATGTGTCGGGCGTAATGGTGAAATTCATTTTCACCTTCCGGAGTTCACCGTTCCCCTTAACGAAACTCACATGGCTACTTACATTCATCACAATTATAGTTTCGCTACAATCTACTGTTGCACTTTTTATTCTGTGAGGAGATACTTTCCATGGAAAATCTTGGAAAATAAACTCGGGAAATTGTTGTGTGTTTTTTGTTTTTTTTTTTTTTTCATCCAGGAAAAAATAGGAGATGTTGACTGAGTGCTCCAAAAAAAGCACCCGAGGTTTAGGATATGGGACACAAGCCACGCATCTTCAAATTCATTAATGATAAAATCCAGGAGACAAACATATGATAAAAGCATTAAGGAAAAAAATTGGTTTAAAAACACAACTATAAAGGCTGTCTTTGTACAATGCAATAAATGCTACCTGCCAGCAAGGAAATCAATGTTCCCTTGAAGTGAAAGTATATTTTATTCCCAAAGCATTTAATTCATCAAAACCTTGCAAGGCTGGACCATGTGAACACTGACCTGTGAACAAGTACCAGAGGTTGTTTGGCTCCAGTGTTTCAATCTCACCCCTGCGGGTAGTCTTTCTATGTCGGATTTTATAGCCCGTAATAAATCCATTTTGAGTACCTGGCGGTGGAGGCAACCAGCTAACTTTGATGCTCTGTAAAAGAAGAGATATTATTGTTGTGGTTTTTTGGGGGTTTTTTGGAAAGAAACAATAGAAATCAAGTGCATAAAATGAATGAAAAATCACGAAAAAAAACAGGCTATGTTTCTCTAATAACAACATGTATTCAACCAAGTTATTATTTTGAGAAGAAAACCAAATCAAATCTAAAAAAACACAAACTGGCATAAAAAACCCTAAGCATTCTCTAGCAGTGGATGGCTATATAGACAATGGATTTATAGACAATGGATTTATAAAGTAACTTTTTCCCTTTTCAGTATTTTTCATTTCAACAGGCCACTAGAATACCCACAGTAATGTCATCTCTGGGCTTGAGCGGACACTACAACTCATTTCACTTTCCAGCCCCAAGCGCCAAAGCCTCCTCCTTCTGACTGTGGGATACAAATATCAACCTAGTTCTAGCACTTTTGTGCCGTTTTAATTCCACAGACCTTCTCAGAGACATTACTGCACCATCATTCCGTCAGTGTAAAGAAAGTCAAACCTCTTGGGAATAAACTTCTTGCCAATCCCAACACACAAGAGAATTTTCATTCAGCCATTTGCCAGTCCGCAGCAATGCCATCACCCAAGAACAATTGCTTATTTTTCCTAAATGTCGAATGATAGATTGCACAAGGGTTCTAGCCTCTCTTTTATCAACCCATCACTCAGCACTGTAAGGATTTTTAGCCACCAGCTTTCACTTTTGTGACATGAAATCACTAACCCTTGTGTCCTCCCTCCCCATCCTGTGCATCAGCCAGTGTGGACCCCCACCTCCAGTGCTCCTTGGCCAGGACAAGCCAAGCCAACCCCTCTCTCCACCCTTTGTTCTCTATCACATTGGTTGCTTATCACAACAGGATCTTTTTTTCCTTACACTGCAGCAATTTCATTTTTTTCAGAAGCCTTTGTGAGAGCTCTTATCAAGAGGCTTGAGGAAATCCAAGCCAATGATAGCACCTGGATCTCCTCACCCATGTGCCCAATGATTCCTTCAAAGGACTTTAATGGACACGTGAAGCAGGACTTTCCTCCACAAAAGCTGGATTGATCCCTCCTCATCATATCGTGTTCATCCACATGTCTATTCTTTCTGTCGTCTTTGTTACAGTTTCCTTCAATTTGTCCAGGAAAACCACCAGATTTGCTGGGCTGGACTGATAAGAGAGCTGATATCGTACATCAACATTTCTCTGATAAAACAATCTGGGCACCAGCTGGCCCTTGCAAGCCTCCAATCCTTCCAGAGTTTATACTCAGCATGATTTAAGGTATTCAGAGTATTAAGGAGCAAGACCTCACAATTGTATCTTTGCCGTCTCTTACGGCACTGTATTACAGACTTTTAGACAAAGGGAAAAATTGACCACATCACAGTGGATAGTTTTTGACTAAACACAATTTATTACCATTATTGAGTTGCTTAGTTCCTGCATAAATACGTTCTAGCACATATCAATTTAATTACTGCAATAGAAAAATCAATTTTGCACATATACTGCCCAGTGATTTATTGTTACAATCAATTATACATTTCAAAATCAATACTTCAGGTTTTCATTGCTGAGTGAAATAATGCCAAGTTTTTTGCACCCAGGTGGAACAAACTTCATTTTTCAAAGCAGAGCGCGATTGTTTTAAAAACAGATTCGGTCACTTTGCATATTGAAATTGCCTACGTATAAAATATTTATAGGAGAATGTAAACACCTAGAGAGCGGCTTTAAAACATATTTCTGTCGACAGCTCTGAGGACGTCTACAAGCAACTCATTGTTTGATACCGGTGCGCTCCCAGCTCTTCCCATCTCTGTACAATGTTGAGCCATGCTCTAATCATGCCCATGGGGACCTCAGCATTTGTGCATTTTCCAGCCCAGCTATGAGAAGCCCCTTGAACTGTCCCATTTTCCAGGTAGAGGAGAAAGCAGAGCATTTAGCTATTTTCTCAGAGAAACGGAGGAAAGAACAACTTCCTTTCCACGTCCCTTGCAAGAGCAACAAGAAAAACTCTTCTAAAATCCCAGCTGCCCCCATCCTGCAGGACTGACCTGAAAACAGGATGCAAGAGTGAAAACAGGAGCCCATAAAGTTATTTATCCATGAATGTTGGAGTATACCGAGAGGTTGGAGAGAAGAAAAAAATATATATGGAGAAGAAACAACAAAGCAGAGGGACAGGGACCCTTTCAGGGACCTGTTGCACAGCTCATGAAGGTAGGTGGTTACAGGAATGATTTATGCATTGAAAAAATCCCACCAGGAGGGAGAAATCACACTGGCCTCTCCATTTTGAAAGTGCAGTAACACTTTCTATCGGCTGATAGAAACCACAAGTGAATTTTGAAAGAAATCCCATAATTTGGAAGACCTCATGACCTAGACTTTTGAGTGGATTTGGGTGGTCCACCATCGTTTCCAAACCACACTCTCCATTTTGTAAATCTATTTCAAACCAGCCAGGAGGCTCCAGGACAATTTTTCATCCTCAAGGAGAGGCAGCAATTGTGTTGGTTCCTTCAGAGGAAGGGTTCTCCAGGCCAGTGCCCGCCCAAACAAAGAAAACAGTTTCCTGCAAATGGATCAATATTCAAGCAACAGATCTGCCACCGGGGGGGTTTAACCCCTCGATGGGGCCAGTCAGCAACCATTTAACAGACCTAGAGATGGAATAATCATTTTGGAAGTGGAGCAGGAGTGGCTCCAGTCCCTCTCAAGCCATTTCACTGCAAGGTTGAAGGACCTGGGGTGCTTCATGTGGGACCCTGACCAGCCAGCATGGATCCTACCTTTCCGAGCAGAAAAAACTCTGAAGGCTGCCAAAGGAAGGGCATGCTGGCATGAGGGACATAGTGTCCAAGAGACAAAGACCCAAATATCCCTTCCTCTGCCTCGAAGTCACCAGTGACGGCATCTCCCCACACAGCAGCTTCCTCGGAACCAAGGGGTTTGATCTGACGCTCAAGGCAGAATAAATAAGATCTTCCTTATGATTAGAGGGAAAAGCAGGTTCTGTAGAGATCCATCTAAAGCTGCCACTGTAACGGTAACAGCTCACTTTCACCTCAACCTGGTCTCCATGGACACCACAACGATGCTTTTTATCAATAGTACTTAACGCGTGACCCTGTGCTCCGGGAAAAATCAATGACTGAGGTTCTGACAGGCTTCTTGTCCTTTCTCTGCTTAAGAGGCAGCAGTAACGACTGCTGCTCTAATCCTTCACGCTTTATCCAAGGGGCAACCATCAGAAAGAAAATAGTTCCTTTCTGTTATAGCAGGATTCCTGAGGAACTACAAAATGAAGCCAGCTTCAAGGGGGTTTTAGGAACCTGTTGGAACATGATGTGAAAAGGTATTGCAAGATATTTTCGTTTTCACTTTTTCATGGCTATTTACTCAGAAGTCAAAGCAGAACAAGAAAAAGCTGAAATATTATCTCTGCATTGACCAGAAATGTGGAACATCAGATATCTCATGAATCTCATCAGATCGAAGTTTCTGGATGGGCAAAGACCATTTGTCAGTTTTAGTTAATAATCCTCCAGACATAAATATTTATTAACAGATATTTGCAAATACTCATTCAGTTATGGTAGCAGACAACTAGTACTTCAGTATTGTACTGTAGTCTGTTGCACTTTGTCTCTGCACACATGCTTTTCTTACGTTTTTTTTCTTTACCAAGTCTGTCTTTTTTTTTTTTTTTCCCCCAATGGAAGTCCAATTATCTACAATCAAACCAGCTAGATACACACATCAAGTATTTGCCACAATAGTCTTGAAGTGATATGCTGGAAGAAGACTCCAAAAACTCACTAAGATTTTAAGTAGAGACAATTACATGCCTTAAGGGCGTAGGCTAGTCTGCCTCAAAAGTGGAGCCAAACTAAATCAAACTGGGAATAAACTAAACCAAACTGGGAGTAACATCTGTATAAAAACACCCAGGGCACATGGTAAGCTGCCAAAGAGCACAGGGATGGGATGGGATGGGATGGGATGGGATGGGATGGGATGGGATGGGATGGGATGGGATGGGATGGGATAGGATGGGATGGAGCTCACATTGCTCCTGGCACCTTTGAAGTGTACAACAGGAGGTACCCAGGATCAAAGCCCATTAGAGATTTCACATTTTTGAACTAAATTCTTGTGGGTTAAAATTTCCCATCTAGGAGCTGATGGTGAACTGGATGCTTAAGTTAACCCAGGTTAAGTCAGGTTAAAAAGCAAAGCCTGAGCGATTGCAAGGCAGGGAAAGGGAAATAAAACCAGAATAAGAGAGTCTGTTGTGAAATTATGCAGATTAAGCATCTAGAACACACTCACCTACCTTGCAAAAAGTTGTGAAAAGTTCAAAAAAGGAATAACTTGATGATTTCATATAACAACAAAATGTGCTGTTGTGTCCAGCAGCAAGAAACAGCACATTTCTCATTCCATGTATGACCCATCCGTGAACTGGGATTTGAATCTCATTTCCTAAGTCAGCAGATTTGGGAGCCAGGACACTGAATAGAAGGTTTCACAACCAGTTGGCTTATCTCTAATTTAAAAAAAACAAACCCCAATGATCCTCTAAGAGCATTCAGAAGTTGTCCTGTGCCTCTGAGAACGAGCTTTCCTGTGCCTGCCAAAATCCATGGGAATGTCTAACTGTGGTGTATTTAACTGCGATTAATTAATCTTGGCCTCAGCAATCTCCTCTGGGTGAAGTGCATGTTCAGAGGCATTCAGGCTCTGGTTTTGCTACCAGTTAAATCAAAACCACCTGAACAGCTCCTAGAAAACATGTAGGCAGGGCTCAATAAGGGACTTAAAAAAAGATGGTATTTTAAAAAATACACATAATCTATATAACATAGAGCTTGAGAAAATATGAAAATCAATCTCAAATTGTGCAATAAAATGT
Organism: Syrrhaptes paradoxus; assembly: GCA_013400615.1. NCBI lineage: Eukaryota > Metazoa > Chordata > Aves > Pterocliformes > Pteroclidae > Syrrhaptes > Syrrhaptes paradoxus. Next base: position 61,487 of record VZTO01006813.1, read on the forward strand.
GCTAAGCCTGGCATAACTGCAAAATCATAGATTTTTAGCAAGAAATTAAGCATCCTGGAATAAAGCAATGGGTGCTTAACATATTAGTGTTTTTCTATGTGTGAGCTCTTTCCTGAAGGAGAAGACGAATTCCCAGGAAATATTCTATACTATGCATGTGGCTCAGAAGCTTATTACCCTAATGCTATAAGGAAAGTCAAAACTATTTAGAAGTCAGACCTATGCAGCCTCCAAAGATCCTGCATGATGTTTTGTTGTGAAATTAGGATGTCTTGAAAAGCTTTAAGCCATTATTTTCAAAGCTCTGTGAGAACAAACAAAGATCCATTATTTTTTAATGGCATCTTGACCATCAACAGTTTGACATTTTTGCGTTGGCATGCAATGGGGTTCAGGCTCCAGCTGTGGACACGTTAGCTTATACCCGTGATAGACACAGAAATGCCTCGCAAAGGCGAGGTGTTGGCAGTTGCCTTGGATACACGCAATTTAGAAGTCCCCAAGCATGGTGTTTCATAAAACCACAGCTATTCTATTAAAATTGCAAACCACTTGATCACTACAGTCTTAAAAAAAAAAAAAGAAAAAAAAAGGACAAAAAGAAAAGTTATAATGATGATATACTGGGGAAAAAAAAACTTCAGGATAAAAACACCTCTAGGTGTCTTTGCTAACTTGAAAAGAAGAGAGGATGAAACATAACCAAATATAAGGCTTAGAAGAGTCAGGAACCCCAGGCAGATACTTAGTTATGGTGGTGAATGAACAAAACAAACAGAAAATAGTAAGGCTTGAAAAGAAATAAGGAAAAAGTCATCATTTCCTCTCTCTTTGCAAATGTAGAAACATCTGAGGCACAACTGCTTCTGAAATTTTGTTCTATATGTTTAAAAAAGAGTTGGGAAATCATCACGTACAGTGCAACTGAGAGCTTTTATATGGCGAGATATGAGCGTTTCAAAATAGCATGCAGAGCAGAATTCTTCTCTTATGTAACAGGAACTGCTTAGACCACCATTTAAAGAATTTTAACATTTCAAAATTGGTGAGATTCCTAAGTTTAGACCAGCTCTTTTTCTAGCGGATGGTGAGAAAAAGGAATATCCAAAGAAAATCACCTGGCATGGTCATTTTTTTAGGACTGGTGAATCTTGTTCTCAGTTTCTCATTTTATTAATAATTCTTTATTGGGTTTTTAGGTATTTTTAGATATTTTAGGGCATTTTTAGACATTTCATTATACAACTAAAACTAACTTGTACTAATTTTTGTGAGCACGTTTGAAAACAAAACCTTTTGAAGTAACCAAGAGATACCATTAACTCGAAATGCTTTTTATTTTTAAAGAACATCACATTCATTAAAACTTTCAAAGCTTTTGACTTCTCATTCAGAGTTGGTCTGGAAAATTTTCACTAAGGAAAAAAAAAACAAACCATGGCAAACTTGTAAAGAGCTTCAGTCAACTATAGGAAAACCAACTGGAACTTCACAGGTCCAAGGATCAAAGCAACTATCAATACTTCCATCAAGTTTTCAGTTACAAAGGCACTTAATTGATTAGCACTTAACAGCACCTGTAGTTGGCTATCACTTTAATTACTGATTGTACTGATACTGATTACTTCAACGATATCTGCCTGAGAGCCTCGTGATTAAGAGTTTATAAGGCAAAGGGCACAATAATTTCAAAATAATTAGACTATTAAGATTCACATTAAAATCAAAATACCAAGAATATTTAAAAATATATTCCATTTTAAATAACGTTAATGCATGCACCATTATTTTGCTGTGGAGCTGCCCAAAAATCCTTCAAAGGCGATTAAATCCCTCCTTCTCCAAGGATGGTGTTATCTGCCCACCAGCACCAACGACTGAACACCATCACCGCCACAAACAAAAATGAGGAAATCAAAAAAGCACAATGAAATCATACATCCCTAAACCTTTTTTTTGCAAATTACACATTTGCATAACAATGCTACCGAAATACTAACTGCAACAGAGGTTTGCGAGTCTTAATGTGCATGAAGGTTATTGTGGAGGAGCGCAAAGCGTCCCTACTTCTTGTGATGTGCTGTTAACCTGGAGAGCATCTCTTTGGGACTCTTCTGTAAAACACATAATTGTAGTTCCCTGGTAGAAATTCTCGAATTTAAAAGCATAATTTGGTAGCAGAAAAGATGCTATTTTGGGTATAGAGGTTCGCTAGTGAGTTTCTGAAGAGAAAGGAACCATCTGGTGCTATTCAGTGAGCGTCGTGTGCTGGACCAGCTCCCTGAGCCCCATCACAGGCATTGAGAGAGGCTGGGAAAGGCTTTGGACAAGATAGAAAACAGCTCAAAAGAGGTAAATGCCACAAATGGGCCTAAAGCTTTTGTTTAATTGTGCCAAGATCGAAGATCTTTGATGAATGATCTTATTAACAAGGATGGTGATGAATAATCCTAAATAAAAAGACCAGGGAAACAAGAAGGTATTGAAACATCTGCGGAAGGAAGGGGACAAACTGCTGGAGGTTGCTGGGGTTGGCAACTTTTGATATCCAAAGAGGAATACTCTGGATTGCACATTTTACAGCCAACGTCTAAACTGATTCAAAGTGACTGAAGTTACTCCTCCTTCTTCCTCTCCATGATCAGTTCTTTGGCTTAATGCATTAATAAAGAATTTCACACTTTCCATTTCTGGAGAATAAATGATATGAAAGGCAGAAGAATGAAAGATGCATTAGGGACACTTTTTTTAAAGCTCAAGATCTGAATGTGAGACGATGCTCTCCCCCTGACAAGGAGGCTCCAGGGGATTCTTAACCTCCTGGCGCAGAACTTCAAGTGCATTTATAGTCACTTCTCTCCTTGGGAGAAAGAGGGAAAAGCCAGCACTGCTTCCAACACACACAAGACATCAGAAGATGCAGGGACAATCAATCAGCCAGGCTGTGGATCTAAGAAATAAAAACTTCTGCCCCTCTACATTTTTTGGGTTAAGCTAGGAGACAGCCCATCCTACCGCTTAGGACCAAGGGAAGGCAAGCCTCTTCTCCAGAAATGCAGATGGTGGCTATGGGAAGGGACATCCCTACATGTCAGTGTGACACTGACTGATTTCCGTTCCTTTTCTTTCTGTAACGAAAAGCATTCCCTGTGAAACACCTCCTTAAGTTCTGCTGACAAAACTTCATTTCTTAATTTTTTTTGACAACTGAATCGCATGCATTTGCTGTGCCCAATGGGAAACTGGCACTTTGAAGTACTTCTAAGCTTTGCTACATCCATTTATTCACAGACGCGTGTTACTTTTCCTTTTGATTATACGAATATAACTCCTATCACCAAGTTTGGGGCTGAATGCTAAAAAAATGTGTTTTTGTAAAACCGTGTTTTAATGATCACATAGCAGTGAAGTTCATGACCATGAGAAGACCCGAAAGATGAATGTACACTGACCTCATCTCCAATTAAGGCCCTGGGAGAAGTTCAAATGAAATGAGAAGGGCAGGTTCTGGCCCCGTTTTCAAATTAGTTATCAAACAAGTGGCCAGATGTTGGTAACTGTAAAAATGTAACTGAAAACAGAAATGGAGAGCGAAGACCCACAGGTAGTTTTTCGAATTCATATAAATACTCATCAAAACTATTTTGCGACTCTCTACTCTCACCTCTCACATACATGGCTCTGTGGCAGCTACAAAAAAACTTTTACAAATTTTTTTTTTACTCAATGTAGTGCATCCAGAACCCGTGTCTTACAGGACAGCAGCTCCTCCAATGTCCCAGGCAGGTGCTGGTGGAAGGTTCCTAATGCTGCTGTCAAATATCAAACACAGCCTGGAAATAATCTCGCACAAATGACAAGGTTATCTAAACGGACCTGAAAGTGATTCTCACAGTTCACATCTCCCAATGAAAAAGTAAAATCTGGTATTTCATGAGAAATTAAGGTGCACTGCCATTTTCCCTAAGATAAATGAACCATTCTACGATTCTATGATAAATCAGAGTATTTAACCTGCCCCAGAGACCAAGGGCAAGTCCAAGTCTCTAAAACACCACCTGAAATAAAAGGGTAGCCCAGGTACCACATATTGCCTTATAAATAACTTTTGACTCCAGACAGCTATCAAAATACACAATCTTCAGTAATTATTGCTGGTTTTATCTCCACATTTTTTTGTCTAATTATGTTTTTCTTTAAAACAGAATCTCTAAGACAANTCTATGATAAGACTCCTCTGGATTAATTCTTGTCTGAACAGGATAAAGGAGAAATCTGCTTTTGCATGATGTTGGGAGAAGGGACAGTTACACACACAAAAATGGCTAATTTCGGTACATTTTGGAAGTTTTTTCATGTTTTCAAGGAACCGATAGACTTGCACATCACCAGAATCAGTGACTGTACTTTGATTACTGCCCTGCCACCCAGTGCCACTACATTAAAAAACTTATTTTCCTTTCAGAAGATTTAATGCTGTAATGTTACCAATAAAGGAAGGTACAATAGAGTTGTCAAGAAAAAATGAGAAATAATCTCAGCCACAGTCCCGAAACAGAGCCCTGCAAAGTGACCTAAATAGCCTAGCACCCGGTTGTTATTCTTTGACCAGGTAATAAATATAGCAACCTTCAAAAATAGATTTTAGAAAAGAACCTGCTGCATTAACAATGGGGTGGATGCCCACCTGATGGTGACAATTAACCACCCCAGTGGGGAAGATAGCTAAAAAAAAATGTCTCCAAAGAGCAGAGGTAGCAATTTTTGGCAGTTTTGACCCTTAGGGCTATTTTCCTTTCAAAGAAAAAGTTGCAGCGTAAGAATTATAAAGACAGTGATCTATTTGGGCCCTGCCTGCTCTCATTATCATGGGCACAATATTTTGAGAGAGAACTATCAATATCCTCAAAAATTCAAAGTTTTCAGAATTCACCAAGTATGTGCACAACATATTTGTACACTGAGTAAATTAAGTGACTGGTTTCAAAGCAAGTGTGTTTTAGGACATCAGACTGCCATACCATCCTCTCTTTGGAGGAGGAAAAGCATTGCTCCATAAACATCACCATCATATTTCAACCGATGGAACTTTCCTCTTAGGAAAGACACAGGACCAGCACCTGCGTATCCCGACCTCTAGCAGCTTTACTAAAAGGCAGAGAAAAAGAAGCAGATATTGCAGATAAATAAAGATAACATTTGACATTAGTGTCTTCTTTGGAGTCAACACCATTGTTCCTTTTTTTTGAAAAAAAATTTCTTTACCGTATAATTTTATCTGCAAAAGGCACATGATTGCTTGGGTACCATCCAGCAGGTAATGAGGGATGTTCTCACTTCTCAATACCGTATCACATTGCTAATTCGACTTTACAGGAGGAAGAAAGCAACCATGAAAAAATTACAAACCTTTGTTGCACACCACTTGTGGAAAAATAATTTCAGAGGTTATTTCAGAGTAAATGACACCAGATGTCACCTTTGAGAAATTCCAGGCTGTCACTATTATGTCATAAATAAGTATTTTGCTCCTGTTTTCATCTGATGGGAAAACAAGCTATATGCAAAGATAAATAGCCAAAATAAAACCTTCTCCAAAAAATATCGGAAATGTCATTTAAGAGCCCAGCTAGGTCTTGCCACATAGGCGAAGTCACTCATACCCTCCAGATGAACCAGCAGAGATGTAACAAGAGCAGTCAGCAGTTGGGTTGGGGTAAACAATTTCTCTGATACCACGTGAGTTTTTCTTTTAAAATACTCATGTGACCCACCAGCACCTTTCACCCAAAACCCACAATCTTTATTTTTGTGCCAATGGCTTATTGTGGAAATGCTCAGGATTTACATGAGGATGTGCAGCATATGCCCTGCTCCACAGAAATGCCTTTTTTTTTTTTTCCCCCNTTTTTTCCCCCCCGGTGATTTCTCTATGAATTCTATTTCAACAAATAACTTGGACAAAAGCATCAAGATGAAGAATATTGCTGTATGCAAATGAAATCCTGACTGAGGAGAAAATAAAAAGGTAGCAGAGAAAGAACACAGGAGACTAAGTATTCACAGAAAAGATCAGAAGTGACTATGCTAGAGTGCACACAGAAATACAGGAAACAGTTTAATAAATCAATACAAAGGACGGGAGCATATCTGGATTTAGTCAGCCCAACATCATTTAACACATAGTTCAGAAGGGACTTATTGAATCAAAGAGCTTCAAATCTCAGAATAATAGAATGGTTAGGATTGGAAGGGACCTCAAATACTGCTGCAGATGATGATGGAGCCTCCTCCTTCCTCCAAGTGAGGTAGGGGACACTCAGCATAATTTGCCTTCACATTTCAAAAAAATAATATAATATTGATCACAGAATCCCAGAATGGTTTGGGTTGGAAGGGACCTTAAAGACCATCAAGTTCCACCCCCCTGCCATGGGCAGGGACACCTCCCACTAGCCCAGGTTGCTCAAAGCCTCATCCAGCCTGGCCTTGAACACCTCTACTCAAGTGGAGACTACTCAGAGAAGATTTTCTTAAATAACTCACTGTTACGACAACTTCAGCCCCAATGAATGGGAAAAAAAAAATATATATATATATAAATATAGACTAATTCTATCCTCCTCCCCCCTAGTTTAAAAAAAACCAACAACCCACAAACCCCCCGCCCCCACCAAAATAATCTGAAGAGCACTGGAGAATATTACTAGAGCATAAATACAGCTTTTCATCATACACTTTCCAAATTCTCTGTGAAAGATAACATTAAGCTTGTGAAAAGAGTTATTATGCATTAAAAGGACACTCTGGGAGTTAAGGCTACTCTGGAAATTCTGAAGCAAAGCTAATTCTAGCATGAATGATTCCACAAATAACATGTAATTTAAGGCCAGAAATAGGCTGGTTTATAATTGTTTTATTCTCTGGAAACTGTTCTGTGGATTTTAAAGAGGGGAGCACGTTCCTTTTAGCTTCAGTACAGCTATGGGATCAAAACTTTGTTTTAAGGGAGCCAATTTTGGCCTTAGCTTTTTGTTTCCAGCCACCTCTACACACCAATCCCATTAGGCTAGGCTGGTTTTGTAACATACGAAAAAATTTTATGGCTTCCCTTTCATTGGTTCTGCAACATAAATTAACAAGTAACAGCATTCCCACTGCTATATACACATTAACAATAAGGAACAAGACAGACAACAACAGAAAAGCAAAAAAAAATCCTGAAGTTATATATAATTATACTAAAAAGTCTTAAAAGTCATTACACAGAAAAAGAAAGAAACCACAGGTCCTGATTTTATTTAGACTGAGAAATCTTCTGACCACTCTGGCTGTGCAAAAAAGACCTCAAGGAGGCAAGAGTCAATTTGCAACTCTTTTCAGGTGCTTCCATCCTCCCAGAATGGCGTGAGCAGCCATTGCATGAACCGAAACTGAATAACAAATCTACCTGAAACAGTTTTATTTTATTTTCCAAAATTTTGGCAGTCTTATAGGACCCTCCAGAGCAATGGTCAGTGCTGGGAAGGAAGGCTCCATGATACAGGAGCTGCTGGGATGTCCTTGCTCCTACCCAGTGGGTGCTGGGTGTGAGACCTTCACACCTCTGGGCACCCTGTAGCAGGGACAGGTCACCCCCTCTCCCACCCTTGTGCCAACAGCAAAGGGTTTTTTTTCCAACTCAGGGGTTTTATTAGCACTTTATCAGGTTTTAAGCATTACAAGAAACCCATGCAGGTTTTGGGGGTTGCAAGAATGAAATTCCATGTAGTCAGACGTACAGACCCACTGAAAAAAAACAAAACAAAACAAAATACCCCCAAAAAACCCACCACCCCAACCCCCCCAAAAAAACCCAAAGAAAAGCCCCAAACATATTCATCTCTGCCAAGATGGCCAAAACCACACCAAAAATTCTGCTTACAGCCCTTGACTGCTCTCAAGATCCAGGCCAAATTCCATAACTATTTGTCTGCACCCACACGAGCAGATAGGAGAGAAGGGGGGTGTAGGAGGGATGGGGGGCTGCAGGAGGGATGGTGTCTCTGACCCAGATGATGGGTTTCATTTGGCTTTGACTGGTCATCACCAACAGCAAAACCCCAATGCCTGAGTCAAGACGTGTGAAAGGAAGATGTCTTAACAGCAATATCAATGGTCACACTAGTACCAAATAATTTTCTCCATCTGGGAGATAATTATATTATTTTAACATTATGACCACTGAGACAAAGCCATCAATCTTCTAGGCACCTAAAATGGAATTTCAGACAAACGAGGTTAAAACGTCGCTGGACTCTGAGGTTGGGCCCCAGCTCCAGCAACATCTTATCACCTCCTCACCAACATCCAGCTGAACCCCAAAGCAGTAGGAAACCTCCCTCTGCCCACGTCCCAAGCATTGGGTACCACCGAGGGGGATGGAGACCAGCTCCATTCCATGGGTGTCCAACAAAATGTTCTGGTTCTGCTTGCTGACTATTTTCATCCTATTTCTGGAGCTAGCTTTGCAGTCACACCACAGCCACTGCTTCTTACTGGATATGGCCCCAACGCATCAACACAAGAAGCAGGAATATTTTTTTCCTTCTGATTCCCCATCCCAGCTGAGGCCTGTCCTGCAGATGACATTTCTGCTGAGACCAACTCTTCATTAATGGAGTCTATTCTTTTATATTGTCTCCAAAAATGCATTTCTAGTAGAAATTACTTGAAGAAGAGTCCATAAAGGGTAATTGCCCTTTTTTTTCCCCCGAGGTGATCCCCACAGCCTGCTCATTCATCCTCATTTCACTGTGATCCTGAGACCAGAGACATATTGCTGCATTTTACAGAAAGCAAGGAAGAACTTTGGTAAGCGAAAACCTAAAGGACAAGATGAAGAGGATGAATGTGATAAAGTTTGATAAAAAGTTAAAAAAACCCCAGCTGCCCCCCACAACTGGAGGCACGCAGGGTATTATTACACCAACAATATATTTCTTTCTATTTATACAGAAAATACGTAAGCTGACTTTTTTTTTTATTACAAAATCAAATAAATGTAGCTAGTGAAACATTAAATCCGCCCAGATAAGATCTTACAGAATAAGGAAAGGCAAAAATTAAGTTCCTGAGAACAATCACAAAGCCCTTCTATTCTGCAGCACAAAGCCTTCTTTCCTGGCTAATTTATTTATGCCTTAAATGCCTCTTTTAAAGCATCCATTATATGCAGTTTAGCCAAGCTAACATTTATTGAAGTCTTAAACACACTTCTCCTTCCTCCCCGTGACTTTGACTGCGCACATTTAACAATATAATCATACCATTTTTCGCATCTAATATTTTTAATTTTAATAAGAAAATTTTGTGTGTTTTTTTCTTTTTTTAAGGACTGGTCTAGCACGAGTGTATAATAAGATAGTGACAAATGTGGGGAAAACTTAAACAATTATTAGCATTTACCCTAACTTCTTTAAAAATTTTACATTCCCTAACAGATACGGCATCCTTATGATCCAGCCAGCTGCTAGAAGAGATGTGATGGGAAGGAAAAAAAAACCCTCAGTGCTTGCAGCTGCAGAGCAATCACACCCCAATATTCCTAAATATGGCTCCGTCTCTCTCCAAATCATCCTTGAACAGAAGAAAAGAAATTAAAGAAATCAGGGACAAGCCCCATCTGCCCTGAGGAGTGCAGGGACTTGATAGAAACCCCAAAATATCTGAACTGCTTTGGTTTTGCTCTAATGAACTCTAACTTTAGCCTGTGATGAAGACGTAAGATTACTTGAGACCGCATGTAAGCATAAACTACTCAAAATCTTAATTCCACTAGTGCTTCTTCTTAGCTACTACAAAAAAATATTCCAAGTGACATATCGTCCAAAATACACAGTCTTTCACAGGATAGCAGAGCTGACAAGCACTAACATCATGGGATAATTGAGTTTTTCCACGCCTGTGATTTCACTCCCGTTCTTGACAGTCTGGAGCTTCTTCAGAAGACACCAGGGCCAGCTGCATTGCCATATAAAATCTGAAAACTAAGAGTTTTCTCTGGCTAACTTCCAAAAAATCCCATTGTATTACTTTATCTAGAGATGAACATCCCTTAGGAGCCTCCATACCTGCCACTTAGTCTCTTAAATATTAGGCTGAACGAAAAACTAGATAATTTTAGAAATATTCCCCATGCAGAAAAAATTGAATCCCAGGGAGGATTTTGAGACTATCCCATGAGCTTTCTAACAAAACCTCTTTCCTAATAATACTTGAGGCAAGCAGGATGCTCCAGCAGCCTCGCAGCTCTCCATTTCAGCATCACACATTGCCCCGGGTAGACCAGTCACACCAAGGCTTGCTATGCACCCTGTCTGCATGGGAATCCATCCATCCATCCATCCATCCATCCATCCATCCATCTCTCATTTTTAGTGTAAACCTGATTTTCCTTTTCAATATGAACTCTGTGAATCTTGTTCCAAAACTCTAAAAAGTAGGAAATAGAATTTCATTTTTCACTTTCCCCCAATAACCACCGTGAAGAAAGCTACAGACAGTTCTTAATATAAATCTTGTTCCTGGGTAAATTTACCTTAGAGACCTTTCAGGTACTTATTGCCTGTGTTCAAGAAGAAATATTTTTTTATGGATACAGCAGGAGCTCTCAGTCAGGACAAAACAACAAGGCTGCTATAGCACTTCTCAGGTGGGTACTCCAGCTCCAGGTACCTCGTTTTCATCACTTGGAAACGAGGATTTCTGTGGCTGAAACACAAAAGGAGCCTTCTCCAAATAAAAACAAATCTCCTCAAGGTTCAAGCATCTCTAGGAGAGGTGCTGTTAGAGCATCGTCTCTTGAAATATTGCCAAGCAAGTATGGAAATATCTCAATTTGTGTGTCATTGGATTTGACAAGCCCAGACACATCCGGCAACATCACCTTCATACGTGTTCTCAGGAGTTCCCTCCCGATCTCTGAAGAATTTGGTCTAAGCCAGAAGTTTAGCTTAAAACCAGATTTTGGAAAACAGAAATCCAAATGATGATACTTATATTTCACTTGGGAGGAGGCTTGGCTTCAACAACAGGGAAGCACAGATGCCCTTCTTATCCACCCCCAAAATCATCATTTCTTTCACCAGAATGCTACAAACACCCCATCATATTTCATGTTCTTTGCTCCCTTCCATCACACCTACAGAACCCCAGATGGACTCAATTGCTACACGTTTCGTGAGAGGATCAGTAAAATCCCCTTCCCGACCAACCTGCTCGCTACCTGGAGACTTTATGTAAAGTTCAAGCACCGGTGATGCTATTTACCAAGCTCTACAGCAGAAGAAAGTGTATAATATTGTGTATGATTCAAGATAAGGAAAAGCTGGGAAGGAGGTAGATTCAACAGAAGGGAAAGAATGACTATGGCAGCAATTATTGCTGGACTAAAATTCATGCTTATTTGCAAATATCTTAAAAACAGCCATGCAGAAAAGAATCCTGAACTACCAGCAATCCCTCTGACTCTTAATTTTGGGGCAAAGGCAGTTATTTTGTTGTTTTGTCATGTTGCCTAGCCCAGTGAGCCTGTGTTTGCACATGCCTTATATATATATATATACACACACATATATATTACATTAACTCAGGTAATAATAACAGCAACTACAGTAGTTGCGTGCAGTAATGTAAGGTTTGGGGTTTTTTTCCCATTTTAATGAAAATCTGTCCCTCAAGGAACTCAACACATGAGTACTGGGGGAAGAGAAGAGCATAAAGTGTATACAAACTATAAATGTCAACGGGAAGGCATCACTCCTGACGGTACCCAGGGGTATAACCAGAAGCAGCAGAAAAACATTAAGAAAGGGAAAATTTAGGGTGTTTCAGGAAAAACAAATAGGGATATCCACTGAGATGTTTGACACTGATGCTCAAAAAACCCCCAGCTAACGTGGTGGGAAAACACCAGCACTCAAATGTTTCACCAGTACATAGTGGGGGAAGAGAGGTAGAGGAGGAGAAAATAAAAAATAAAAATAAACAAACAAAGAAAAAAAAACAAAAAACCCCCCATAAAGCTGACTGCTGGGACTAGCAGTGCATTAGCAGCAGTACCAGAGGACTCAAAAACTCCTTCCAACTCTCATTTCAGTCATTTTCAAGGGGAAACCTTGACCCAGAAATTATCTGCTCATTCACCACGACCGTCCAAACAACCCTCTGCAGGCACTCAGTTAACCTCGGACGCGCGCTCCCTTCTCCTCTGTTACAACCAGGTTCAGATGAGCGAATAACTCCATCCCCAAAATGACAAATAAAAACCTCCCTGCCAAGTTTATTCCTGTTTTTTTTTTTATTACCACAGATTACAATCTTCTTCTTTTAAAGGCCAATATAAATGGAAAAATTATCTTGAATACTACCAATTAAAATGCAAAACACATGAAAGACAATAAACCAATACAGCCACATTTTTACCGACGCTGCCCAATCTTTTGCAATCGTTCCAGTATTGGAACGAATGTTCCCATTTTGTTAACTGTCCTGGGCACATATTGCACTGCAAGATGCGGTCGTTTCATTTCTGGCCTCCTGGTCTGTGCTGAAAAAACTAATAAAATTATTGAGCTTCTAAGCAGAGGCACACGACAATTAGTTTATTACTAAGGGGGCAGGAGGGGAGCGTGCCTCCTTCACCCCAGTCCAAGGCAGTGGCTGTCGTAATCTTTCTTAAATTAATAGCAACAGCTGAGTCAGGTCACCAGTGACCCCAGTTCGGAGCTGGGAACATGGACCATTCCTTACAGCCACGTGTGCAGCCAAGGGTGAATGAGAGAATACTGTTACTCGGTGTTTTCTACTGTACCAGCAGAACAAAGCTATAATTTTTAATCATGGGCACAGAACCTGGTCGAAGAGCTGGCCTGGAATAGAGACATAAACCATACAAAATGCAGCTTATGAGAGCAGACAGAAGACCTGTACTTCTGCATGGAAACGCTCCGTAATTAGAGTTCTCCTCTTGAATGCAAAAATCAATATGCAGTTAATGGTGTTGGGATATTACCCACGGAAGAGAGGGCAGGCAGAGCTGTGACTGTGCCTGGAGGGACCTCCCTGTGCCACCAATGAGCTATGGTCACCCCATCCTCCCAAACATTTGTCCATCCAAGGGGAAGCCAAGGCAGAAGTGATGCAAAGCGGGCAACCATGGCCATTGCATCTACTAGCCCATTCTGGGTAGAGAAGGTTGTCTTGCATTAATCTACAATTTTTCCATCTTTGCGCTAATTTTCGACTCACTTCCTGCTTTTTTTTACTTTAACTTGTCTGATATCTCCAAGTCTTCGTCCAGATTCTACCAGTCGCTCTTATCAAAGACACGACACGTCATCATCAGGGGCTGGTAGTGCCTGGCTGAAGGGACAAATATACTTAAGAGAGAAATAACACTTAAATTACCAAACCAAATATTACCCAAAAATACAATAGGAACGTCCCAGCTTTAGTCTGAATGGGAGCAAACAGAAGACCTACAAAGGAACTCGGCTCACCTCACAATTCTCAGATGCATTTCGGCATCTCTTCGTTCTGTGTGATATATGAACATTTCTCCAAACATTAAACTCTCCTAAACTTGCTTAGTTTATAAATTAGGGAAAAAACAACATATAAACTAGCAAAGGAAAAGTCTCTGTGAATATAGATCTATTTTTCAAGAATTATCCACTTTTGGTGAGTAAAATCACCTCATCAGATGGCTGTGCACGTGTAACCATGTGCTGTGGCCACACTGCAAACCCCCCAGGCTCAGAGCTCAGCTAAAAATGTGATGGGAAGCATTGAAATTTAATTGTAAAAAAGAAGCATAGTAAAAACAGGGTATCTGTAAGCTTCAGAGTTATAATTTCCACTCGACTGTTGGTTTGTATGTTGCTACAAGCCAAGAGACACTTATTTAATGCAACCACTCGTTATTGCTTCGATATTTCAACCGTCTTTATAGTGACTTTAGGAAACACTCTCTCAAGGAGCTCAGTCAGAGAACTGGAGCTATGGGACAAGTCAACGCAACCAGTAAATTGGAAGTTCTTCTGATTTTCTTTTCTATGCGGCTATTGCACTTTTCAGTTTTATTTTGTATCGGCCATTTCTATCGCCAAGCACTGAGGATGAACTGGGGTGTGCAGAAGACATCCAAGGTCACCTACAACCTTGGAGTAGCAATCGGTCCCCTAGGATTGGAGCTTTCTTATTCCCTTAATTAAGTTTCCAGGAAAAAAAAAGGAAAAAAAAAAGCAGTTTTAACAGAATTTTTACAAACAGCCTTCCAGGGCTCTTTCCTTTCAGCTGGAATGAACACATGAAAAAGCAAAACTAGGAAATAAAGCAGACAACTCCCACTTTTGCGCACACTTGCAGCTCATTTTCCCTCGGAAATCCATGTGTCCAGACATCCCCATCAGCCTGGATGCTGCAGCCTAATGAAATTTGCTCCTGCAAATAACCTGAATCCGTGAATCCAGAGCTTTCTGAACACAACGTATCTTCTTTGCAGCTTGGATGGATGCAGCCACTACTCAAGTAATTGTGTCCAAGATGCTTCCCCAATTGTTCTCTTTTGCGAGATGCGCCAAATATTTTTGAAGAAGGGTGCATGAAACCATTTCCATTACAAATTATGAAGTATGCAGCCATCCTCTGCTATCGTTCAGCAATGCTGATGAATTGCCCTGCAACCCAAAGGAGGAGCCCTGGGTAGGCAGCGAGAGCCCTGCCTGCAGCAGCGGGTGCTTCTGGTGCCACTGAAGATTTTGACAGCAGATATTTGCTTTGTACATCCACTAGCTTTAGGGAAAACAAGATGGGTTTCAACTGTCTTACCCATTCAGAGCTGTTGACATCAATGACACATTACATCTCTGCGTCCATCCATCCCTCCCCAACAGCTTTGATCACCAAAATAACTTTGCCTGCTTCTGTGAGCACCCCACACATTAAGAAATGGAAACTCAGATCAACAAACACGCCTGTCCAACCTTGGAAAGGTGTGCGTGATATGTGCAACGCCCTGCTTAACAGCACGGTACCCGTATCTCAAGAGTGTTTGTTCAGTTTGCAAAAGAAAAGGATTGCCAGCATTCAAGGCAATATCTAAAATAAATTTCTCCTATATTACCATACTATTTCCTACTCATTGCTGATGAGACGGGCAAGAAAACAAAACCATTTGGCATATCTCACGACCTTTCATCATATGTTCTTCTAAGCAATTAAATTACATGCAAGGAGCTGGAGACAAGAGAGAACACTCAGGGTAAACGGTACCAAACCCTCCTAAGTGCCTCTAGCGATGATATTCCCATCCTGAAGGACAGGAGGAATTTCACATTTTTTTTTTATTTTGCATGCATTACCTTTTACGGTAATAAAAAAATAATTACGGGATACGTCAAAAATCATATAAATCCATACAACTCTACTGTCAAACTGCGGAAGGGAAATTTTCTTTTATAAATGGCACCAGGCCAATATATTTGGGGGTGATAAAAGAACATATTACCAGCATGTATCTCTGCACAAAAGGCAATTAAAATATGATGTAAAGAAATGCCAAAGAAAATGAGGGAAGCGCAAGCACTTGATGTCTCTTTTTTTTTTTTGTATACTAAATAATACAATAAAAATAAAATCCAATTAAAAAACTCTGCCAATGCTGCAGAAATCTTATGACTCATTACAAGCCATCGGAAATCAAAGGAAGACAGACACCCAAATTATCTCACATCTCCAACCATGAGTGCTCAGACCGAGCCCCGGAATGAATTATTTCTGTGTTTATTTGATCAGCCAGCCGGATTTTGACTCAGTAAACTTTGATGACAAGCTATTCCCAAATTTCCGATGGCTCATTTTATCGTGCTTCGGTGGAGCCTTGTCCTAACGAGTGAAGAAATGGCTGCTCGTAATAAACACTCAAGCGGCAGTACACATACAGTTATTTGAAAGGACGCATCATTTAGGCTGAGCTTGTTCCATATGTTTCATCTCCTGATATGAACAGGAAAAAAAAAGGAAAAATTTGCTAGTGGTATGTCACACAGGTTAGTGCCAAGAATATATATTTGTGCTGTGCCACCCTCTCCCTGTGGTACACCGGCTCCTCATGGACCCTCCCATCCAACCATCACAAACAGGATACGTTTAATCCCAGATCTATAGAAGTTTGGGGAGCAGGGAGATGTGCGAAATTCAGTTTTGAATGGAACTTCCTCCAAACAAAATACGATTGATTTTCTACTTCTATTTCTCCACTAGTTTTTTTCCTTATCTCAAATAGTTTTTTAACTAGAAGTCAATCAAACCACCCCAACTTCCACTGTCTGGATGCAAAAAAAAAAAAAAAATTCATAAACTATTGAGCTCAATCAAAGGAAATTAATGAACATTTTTTCAAAGGTATTCTCTGCTGAATAACAGCAGCTAACCAACTCTGCACCGGGCAAATTGCTCGCTGGTGTGATTAAATCACAGCTCCTCAGAAGCAACACGCCTGTCAGTCTTCATTGAATTTGGCTGTATTAATACAGTTTGACTTTTTTTTTTAAATTTAATTAGCAATAAATTCAATAAGAGGCTTAGATAACATCTTTCAAAATAAATAGGAAATGAGAAACTGAAAAAGAATAACCCAGGGATGCTTTTATAAATGCAGCTCCCCAGTACCAGTACTGGCATCACAGAGCATCCCTTGCAGGGATTCTGGTACCCAGCCTCCTGGGGGCAAAGCACAGGGGGGAAACCACAACCAGTCAACAGGTTGCATCAGGTTTTGCATTTAAAAAAACCCCAAAAAACCAGATTTTTATAATTCAAAGGAAGAGATATGTCAGGTTTTTCTAAAAAGCCCTTTCTCTGAGTATCCTTGGGTCCGTGGTGTTTCACTGCAGCCAGTGAAGCTCTCCCAGTATCCTGGGAGGACTTTGGAGACCTAAAGGAAGAAAATATCGAACTTATTCATCAGTTTCTGAGCAGCCTGGAGGTCACAGGTCCCCATAGCTGGCTGAGCCAACTTAATTCTCTCATGTCTGAAAGCAAACATTCTCCCAGCAGCCAAGATAATTTCTTCCTGCAATTAATCCTGATTCTCAATAAATTCTAAAAACTTATTAAGCTCAAAAGATGCCTGGCACCATCAGCTGCGGCGAGGGGTCCCTCCGTGCCTCGGGGTATCCCCAGCCCATGCAGAGTGGCACAGGGTGGAAAATGAAGCATCCTTTTGCTGCCTCCAGCACGCTCCGTCACAGCAATCCCATCTCGGAAAAAAAAAAAAAAAAGGAACGAAAGACATGGCATGCTGATTCATTTGCAGGCAGTGTTAATCTTTACCTGGGAAGCACAGATAGCTCCAACCAATAACTCAGAAAATAACATTTTCCTAATATATTTTTTCAGCACAGCAGCTGCTCTGGTAAACTCATTTTTTTATTTTATTTTATTATTTTTTATTTTTTGCCGTGCTCTCACTCTGGTTTGGGTTCTGTTCCTCTTTATAGCAAATAACAAAACAGGCGACACTATGTTGGTTCTTCAGAGCAAGGATGTTTCGATTCTTTTTTACAACCCTGAGAGCATCTTGAGGCTCTGCACTCCACTGCGGCACACAGGAGCTCTGACGAGGTTTTTAAACAGCTGGAAACTTCTGAGAACTTCTAGCGAGATGCTGAGTATAATTACCACGTAAGGGGAGCTGCAGAACATCCGCACTGAAAATAAACCCATGAATATGCATGAGGCTTGCCAAAGTTTGTGCCAGGATCACGGAGGGGAGCAGCGATGTTCAAATGGAAGGGAAAGAAACAGACAGCAAGCAGAAGAATGGGACTTTTTAGATCAAAAGAAATCTGTTTGATGATGGAATAATTGGAGGAGCAACGACTCCCTTAGACAAGGCAGTGAGACCTCTGCAACAGCGAATTTTGAAGCAGGTGAAACCCGTAGGACTGAATTACCTTCATTACTGAGAAGATAACTGCCTTAGGCTCAACTGCTGCAGGAAATTTCAACTGCTTCTAAGACTAAAGTATGGAAAATGTCACTTTGTTCTAGTTAAATATATATATATATATATTCGGATTCAAGGGGTTTTTCTGCAGACCCTGTGAACAGCACCCGGAAACGTTGCAGGAGGTTGCCTTTGTACAGGGAATGTGCCTTTGCTGTTCCCACTCAACTCCATCCACACTGGATGGAAATCCATTTTTGCCAACCTGGAAATCTTCAAAAACAACCCAACCCATTTTTAAATCTCATAGGAATTACAACCACACAGATATACACGTGTAATTTTTTTTTTTTCTCCCCATGAGATTTCAGCCCCACTGAATGTATTCATACCTGATCTCTGCTCTGAACCATCTTGAGAAAATTCCTCCTGGGATTTCTATAGAGTGAGCACTTTGCAAACACTAATGAATTTAATTTATATGTTCATTTATGAGTTTATTTTCACAGCACTCCTGTGGAAAGGATGGCATCATCCCCTTCTTCCATTTGACTGGGAAGGATTAAGCTCCACGACTTCAGAGTGCTTTATGATGCTTATACAATTCTTTAACAATTTTCCTCCAGTTTTAGCTGCACTGGAGTCCTTTATTTAATCAAACCACCACTTCTATTGATGTCGCCATTTACTCAATACTTGAAAAAGAGCTCCCAGCCCAAACTGGGCACCAGAAAATGAAGAAGGAAACTACTGTGGTCACATCTGAAAGACTGACCAGCCCAAGGGCAGGAATAAAACCAGCTCCTGACCACAGGGTCAGACTCTGCAATGATCCCTGCTCTTCATGTGCAAGAAAACTCAAAGGGATCAACCACCTCCTTGCAAGATGTGGAGGCAACCTGTAATCCACCCTGACATTAATATACCTCAAAGAGATGCAGCAGCAGGAGGGAAGTCTAAGCCACTGCATCAGGGATGGAGGAATTGACTTTTTTAGGTATTATCACATCACTCTGGCTCCATTTCTTTATGCATGTTGGGGCATGACTGAGCAAAGGATGATAGTTGGTGGCCATGGGCAAACATGGGCATGGAGGTTTCCAAACCCTGATGACACACTCTGTGCCCAGCACGGAGCAGGCATCCATGGGAAAATGGATGATTGGGCATCAAAAAGTTTTTCACACTCCTCCTCAAAAATCATCCCTCTGAGACCAGCAGCAGGACAGCAGCTGTTGGCCACCACCCAGGCTGGTGTCTGCAGCAGAAGATAGCATCATCCTGCTTAAGCTGTTCAGTGCTGAGGCAGCACTTTTCCAAAGCTAATCGCTTCCCATGCATGCAACCATGATAGCATCCCATGAGGCAACTGTGGGGATTAATTAGCTCCTATTTGTTAAGCACTTTGAAGATGAAAAACATTTCATGAAAGTTAACTGTTACTACTCGAGTATTCTTTTCCCCACCAAGCCAGAGTGTTCAACCAGCACAGCTTCTCTCCTTTGCACTTCAAACCACCACCCTGCTCCAATATACACAAAAACATGCCTGAAGAGGAAAGTTGTTTGATACTGTGGAAAATCTCTCCTGTTGTTCACATTTTGCAGATCATCATCCACTAGAAGTCATACTGTAACCTCAAGAAGTCGCTTCGACAGCATCTCTACCCTTGCTTCCCGTACAGTCCCATACAGAACCACCGTTCTGTATTTTCTCATTTATATTCCAGCCATCCCTTCAGAAATAAAGTGGCAAATCATGCCAATTCGTTCCACCATGCTTGCTACCTGCCTAGAG
The DNA here is from genome assembly GCA_013400615.1 of Syrrhaptes paradoxus. Classification (NCBI taxonomy): domain Eukaryota; kingdom Metazoa; phylum Chordata; class Aves; order Pterocliformes; family Pteroclidae; genus Syrrhaptes; species Syrrhaptes paradoxus. The sequence goes on from VZTO01006813.1 coordinate 81,276, forward strand.
AAATGGTGAGCACATCCGTGACCAACAGCTGCCTTCCAGATGCATCACAGCAATCACCCACACGTTGCAGAATGGTTTGGGTTGTAAGGGACCTTAAAGCCCATCCAGTTCCACCCCCCTGCCATGGGCTGGGACACCTCCCACTAGCCCAGGTTGCTCAAAGCCTCATCCAGCCTGGCCTTGAACCCCTCCAGGGATGGGGCATCCACAGCTTCTCTGGGCAACTTGGGCGACTGCCTCACTCCCTGCACAGGAAAATATTTCTTCCCAGTATCTCATCTAAATCTCCCCTTTTTCACCTTATGAATGCTTCCTAGGAATAACAATTTAAGAAGATTACAGTAATTTCTCACACAAACCAGTCACATTGAATAAGAGACTGCATTTTTTTTTCTTTTCTTTTCTTAAATAAGGTCATTCAAGGCCACCAATTTTACTCGCTGGACTTTAGCCAAAGAAATCTACATAAATATATGTGATTATAAAAAAATTACATTAATTTGCATGTTATAACTTTCCCCTTTAAAAAACCCCCACAGGGCCAAATATAAAAGCAGCACATGAAGGCAGCGCAAGTTAACCCTGGCTGGATGCTGAAAGGCAATGTGCAGAAGAGGTGTTCAGGGACATGGGGATACACCAGCTCAAGGAGATCTGTCTTACAGCTGAAATATTATCAATAATGTCTTACTGTGTTTATTTGTTCACAGCCATCAATTGAACCCATGTATGACCGAGCAGACAATAATATCTGGGATGCTGGGAAAGCACAAGGCTCTCCAGCTCCGCTGACATCCAGGGCTAAAGAGCTGCGTGAAGCTGGGTCCTAGTCCACGGGTCTGAATATCATCATCAAAACTTCATCATTCTGCCATTCTAGAAAGATAAATATTTCTTTATGAAAGGGGAGACTGCTTTAGCAACAACAGGCTGCCTTTCTATGGCTTGACAATGAAAGAAAGTCAAAGGAATTATTTTAAAGGGTGAAGTTATCAGTTGTAAATTAAAGAGCAAAACTTTGGTGTGGATGCCCTCCTTCAGAAATAAATTGGCCTTTGCTTGCCGGTGTTTCAAGGAGGCTCATGCTTCACTGAAACCACAACTTTACATCCGACTGAGAGCATCTATATGGGGGTTCAATGCTTTTTAGAATCATAGAATCATTAAAGTTGGCAAAGACCTCAAGGACCATCAAGTCCAACCGTCAACCCAACACCACCTAACCCACTAAACCATGTCCCAAAGCACCACATCTACATGTTTCTTGAACCCCTCCAGGGATTTTAATTTATGTTCATTAACCTTACTGCTTTCATTAATTTCCCTTTGCTCCCTAAGTGGGCAACACCCTGGATTCATTTAATAAAGGAGCAAATCAAGTTGTAACTTGATGAGTGGGACCAGCCCCAGGCTAAGAGAGTGCCGCCAGCACCGACCAGGGCTCCGGGATGATGCTGCTGGCCTCATGTTATATCTCAAAGTGTTCACACAGCCTGTCAGACCTAAAATCCACAACCCCAAAGGACCTTTAATTTGCTGCCAGGATTTTTTCCATTTCGCCTTCCCAGAGTGAGGATGCCCAGTTTATTTCTCTCTCCAGCTGCAGTAGCAGTGTTAGTCTCTTTTACAACCCTGCTGTTCTTTTTTTTTTTTTTTCCTTTTAATTGCAAGATGTTCCCTAGTCAAAACAATTACAGGAGAGGCATTAGAGCACAGAAGACTAAATAACAAAGAGAAGTAAAGAAAGGAACATGGAATAAAAATCTGTCTGTATCGCAAAATTAAATCAGAGCCAACCAGAATTAGAGATGAGTGTATTATTTACAGTGAGTAATTTGTCTCCTGTCTGCTCGCAAATGAGGAAAAGTTTGTTGTTTCCTCCATATTGTTCAGGAAATGTGAAAAAAACACGTTTCTCCTTGATTCCCTTATATGCAATATATAGGCTGATGGAAATTCGCTCTATAGGTCACCGAGCATTCTGTTCGCAAGCGTGGAAGCATTTTGATGGTGACCACTGGAATTTCTACCAGATAATGTCTGCGGTCAGCTGCTGCGGCCCTGGAACAGCAGGAAGAGCAAGCCATGTGCAAAATAACAGCAAATAATATAAATAACATTGTGCCCTGGGACAGAACAGGCACTTTGGAAGATCGATGCCATTCTGGAAGGCGCTTAAAGCCCTAATTCAAGGACAAATTGTAACAGGGGTCACAGAGCTAACCCTGACAAAAATATTCTGCAGATCCTTACATAACTTCCAAATTCAAGAGGACTTCATCAAGCTCCAAACTTTGGAGAGAGAAAGTAGGGCGCTGCCATAGACAGATGGAACCAAGAATTAAACCTTTCCTCCTAAACCAGCTGGGATTAAAACCCAGACCTACCAGCTCCCAGTTCTCAACTAAAAGCATCACTTCTTTATATTAGTTTTAATTTTTTTTTTTTTTCCGGGAAGAGAGGCAAATCTAAGTTCAGTCACTTTTCTGATGTTAAAAACAATATTGTGCTTATCAGGACTCATGTTATGCCAGCAATTTTCAAGGAACGTATTTATAAATGAATAAACTGTTTACCACAACACATCAAATTAAGGAGAAATATATTTAGGAAAAGATGTGCACTGCTTTGGTTGTGATGATTATAAATTAGTTTGTCAGTCTAACTGCCTAATTGCAAAAGGATAAGGATCTCTTCAGGGAGCAAAAGTCAATACTACAACAACCGAATGACATGCAGCATCCAAACGCGTCTCCTGGTGGCATCTGTACCACCCTGCTGACGGGTTTTGAGGAACTTCTGACAACGCAAACACCTTCATAAAGTCAAGATTTTCTTTGGGAGGATCTAAATCCTTCTATGTGTGTACACAGAGCAGAGCCGGAGCTGACAACTGCACGCTCCTGGAAGAACACAAGACAGACACATCACCATGGACAGACGGAAGGGTGGCCATAGTACTAGAAAAGCTTTTCATTGTCTCTGCAGTTTTCTAAGGTATTGTTTTTTCTGCTCCTTCTTTCCAGCCCAAGTAGTAACCAGCTGAGTGAACTTGGAGGTTTTCACAAGGACAAGAATCAGAATCATCTAATGATTTGGGTTGGAAGGGACCTTAAAAGACCATTGAGGAAATATTGCAGGCCAAAAATATTGGTTTCCCCCAATAGAACCCCAAAGCAGACAGCCTTCCCACTTCAATGTGCATTAAACACCCTACCTCTTCTCACTTTGGATTGAGCCCCTGACAGCCAAGTGCATAGAATCATAGATTCATGAAGGTTGGCAAAAACCTCAAGCATCATTAAGTCCAACCATCAACCCAGCACCACCCAACCCACCAAACCGTGTCCCGAAGCACCGCATCTACACATTTCTTGAACACCTTGTTGGCACCTTCAAGCGGGGGGTGACAACCTTGTGTAGCAAATGTTTGTCCTTGTTTAGTGAGTGGAGTAAAGTCTTTGTTGTGTTCTTGGCCTCTTCTTATCAGAAAGAAATAGGACGATTGTCTGTTGCCTTTTTACAACCAAGATGTTTGAGATATCCCAAGGCCTTCTCAGTGCCTTTGACAGGGAGTGAGACCTTTAAGGTCAGTTGTTGGTAGAGCTGGGGTGGTGCTCGTACAGTTTGTGTAGGTATGAATTGTGGAGTTGGCTTTTTGGCAGGGAGATGGTTCTGGATCTGTTTCTAGCTTGCTTGAAAGTTCTAGATCAGGTTCTAGACTACATTCTAGATCACATTCTAGCTCTCTTGAAAGTTCTAGATCACTTTTGGTCACAGCTTGTCAGTTCTGTTTCGGGTCACTTGCTGGTTTTAGCTCACATCAACAAGTTCAGGAACAATTCCTGGTTCTAGGACAGGTCCTAGCCCAAGTGACGTTTCTATATCATGTTTCTAGCTTGCTTGAAAGTTCTACATCAGGTTCTAGATAACATTCTAGCTTGCTTGAAAGTTCTATATCAGTCTGCGGTTCCAGGTTGGTTTCCAGGCTGGCTTGGGGTTCCATCGGTTTCTAAGGAGGAGGGAGACCTACTTCAGGCAGCTGTTTTGGCATGTTATGAGGATTTTGAATACTTGCTGACGATGAGAGGAGGCTCAATAGGGTTTTTCCTTTTTCATTTATTTTTTTGTCTTGCACACTTTTTTCTCTTCTTTGGGGCTCTTTGACTTGAAGGCCCATAGGATCATCCCATCAACTGCAGCTCTCCCAAGTTGCTAGCATGCTGACTCGCCCTGCCTCTCTGGATCTTCTTTTTGCAAAATTGAAAACTGGACAAGCTCCTACTTGCTCATCTCCTTCGCAGCAACTGCTTGCCACACTCCTGCCCCAGGGAGTCTTGCCAGCCTGCCCAAGAGCCTTGTCCAAGTGGCTTTGCCACCAACTCTTTCTCTCAGAAGAAGCACCTCAGACAGGGCAGGGCTGGCTGTGCACCTCACAAAGGGCTCAACACTTCAAAAGGATGCTCCAGTACATGCACCCATAGCTGCAAATGCCAGGCTAACTTCAAAGCTGAAAAAGAAACAGAGGAATTACACCGGCAAGACTCACATCTCCAGTATCACTTGCCTGTTCGTGAGACAGAGGGATGGCACAATGAGCATTCTGTCGCTGGCAGAGCTCTTCTTCAGCCTCGCCTCAAGTCCCAGGCAGGTTTGAAAGGCAGGAAGAGGAAAAGGAGGAAGGAAGACAGAGCGTCCAGCCTGGGGATGCTGGCACTAAACTCTGGCAGACCAGTGAGTCCAGATGTTGAGGGCTGCTCTCAAGGAGTTCTCCCAGTCTGTACAAGTACCTGGGATTGCCCCAGTCCAAGTGCAACACCTTGCACTTGGCCTTGTTGAACCTCATGAGGTTCTCATGGGCCCACTGCTCCAGCCTGTCCAGGTCTGTCTTGATGGCATCCCTTCCCTCTACTGTATCGACTGCACCACTCAGCTTGGTGTCATCTGCAAATTTGTTGAGGGTGCACTGGATTCCCTTATCTATGTCATTGATAAGTTGAAGGGCACTGGTCCCAAGACAGACCCTTGGGGGACACCACCGGTGACCGGCCTCCATCCAGACATAGAGCCATTGACCACAGCCCTTTGGATGCAACCAGCCAGCCAATTCTTTATCCATCCTAAGGGACTGTTGCAAAAGCTTCTGTCTCAACTGTCGTAGGAGCTGTTAACAGTTATTTACATTGAAAAATACTGAGAGTAGGCAGAAAGATGCAAGGAAATGCATCTGGGCAAGAACAACTCCAGGTTCCAGTATAAGTTGGGTACTGACCTGTTGGAGAGTAGTGTAGGGGAGAGGGACCTGGGGGTCCTGGTGGACAGCAGGATGACCATGAGCCAGCACTGTGCCCTCGTGGCCAAGAAGGCCAATGGCATCCTGGGGTGTATCAGAAGGGGGGTGGTCAGTAGGTCAAGAGAAGTTCTCCTCCCCCTCTACTCTGCCC
>VZTO01006813.1:94418-125949 GCA_013400615.1 Syrrhaptes paradoxus
CTCAATTTGGTGTCATCAGCAAACTGACTGAGGGAGCACTCAACCCCCTCATCCAGGTCATCGATAAAGATGTTAAACAGGACAGGCCCCAAAACCGATCCCTGGGGAACACCACTGGTGACCGGCCACCACCTGGACTTCACTCCATTCACCACGACTCTCTGGGCTCGGCCATCCAGACAGATTTTATCGAGAAAAAAAAAAATTATCTTTGGCCAACAGAGCACTTATATCCTCAGATCTATATCTCATCAAGACTTCCAACATTTAGTGCTCTGATTGGGAACACACTGACGAGCCCTGATGATAGGGGACAGGGGTGAGATTTCCTCCCTTATCCCATCTGTACAAACCATCTCCATCTAAGTACCAATAATGCCATGGCGCATCTTAGAGCAGGAGCATCCGCACACCATCCCGCTCAGCGTCCTACCCTACAGCTTGTTTTCTGTTTTTATTCTAAGTGCTTTAAATGTAAATGATCACCACAAAAGGTCACCAAATGTGATCAACTGCTCTGTGACATTTTACCTGGAGAATAAGCAAGAAAAAGTAAACACCGAGGTTTGGAACAAGATATGCTGAGACATCCGTGCCCTTTGGGGAATTTAAAAGTAACTGGAGCTGGGTACATTAACAAAAAATAAAAATAAATCAGAATATATGTCTGATGTCACGGAAATGAACAGTGGAAGAGAAAGATCAAACTGACAAGTACTTGGTGTTCACAGCACATCAGGGATTATATAAATGTTCCTTAAATGGCAGTTTATCCTCATCAGGGAGCTTGGGGCTCCTGCATCTTGGGAGCTGTGCAAAAGGAAATCTCCAGAAATCATGTCCGAGGGGACAACCTGACATGACACATGTCCAAATGGACCTGTCATTGAAATCAGCTACAGAATAAAAGCTTATGTGCTTCCACTAAATGGAAAGAATGAATAAAAAGAAAATAAAAACTCTAAAAATATTTTTCAGAATATATTCAGAAATAACACTCAAGTAGTAAACATAATTAACACTGATTATATACAACATTATATTATGAAATAATATTAACCTGTTTAATCTGTGATATAGAGATGTTAAAGACTTTTTTAAGCAGCAAGTACTGGATTCAAAAGAAAGAAATGTACCTTTCATTAAAAAAAAAATTATATCTGTTGGAATAAGCAACATGACAACAGACCTACCTGCACGTGGCACATACAACCTAGCAATAAAATATTCCTTTAACCCACAGCTCCTTTCCCCCAGGAGCAGCTCTGCTTCTCATTATTCCCCGAGATTGTTCCATTTAATCAAAGCGCAGTTACATTTATTGCAGATGTTAATTTGCAATCAGGGAGCAGCTTCTGCTCATTCACCCAAGTTTAAGTGATACCATCGGTGCTGAAGCCACTCTGGAAAAATCACTGCTGCTCTCTAAAACATCTTTTTTGGGGGGGGGTTTCATTTCTTATTTTAACATGATCTCCCAAACAAGTGAAGGGAACCTTCTGCAAGGGGCAACTTGGATTTTTTTGCATATGAAAAAGACACACAACGTAGGAATATCCACACAAATAAATACCCACGAAAATAAATACCCACGTAAATAAATACCCCACGAGGTGCTGAGCACGCGGCAGACTTACCCTGGAGTTCACCACTTCCAAGGAGATGTTCTGCGGCATGGCGCTGGGCACTAGAAGGGAAGAAAAACAAACAAACAAAAATTGCCATCGGTGTCTGAGTCAGACTAGGTTACAGCAAATATTTCTCTTTTGGGAAAGAGAGGAGCGCAGCTTTTCCACCTCGTTTATAAGCTGATCACAAGCATGCGGCTAATCCAGGTGGCACTTCAGAGGTCTCCCAGAGAGAGGAAAAACCAAACACATCTGTTCATTTCTTCCCATTTTGGATAGATCTATTAGGAAGCCCTCTAAAGAACCTGGCAGCAGGCTCCCTGCAGTCAGACCAGCTACTTAAATTCAGTTATTTGTTAGAAACTTAGACAAAAACAAGAATATGCCACAATTTCTCTGGCTTTTATGTATTAAAGTGCATTTCAGAACATCTATTATATCCAGAGAGAGCTGGGTATTCCTCTCTCAGCAGCACCTTTTGACAAGGATACCTAAGAGGAAGAAGAAGAGGAATTTTGTCTTTAGAGATTATTTAAAAATAATGTTTTACATTGCAGGTCTGCTTGTCATATATATTATAATCCATCTCTCATTTTATACCCCTAAACCTTGTTACATCCGTTGTGATAAATATACTTTAATCCTTAAATAGCACTAATACCTATTCAACTCACGGTCTTACAAAGATGCTTCATGAGGTGGTCTGGCACCCATAGCTTAGAATAAAACAGATGCTTCTCACTCAAGGCTTTTTTTTTTTCATTTTAAAAAATTCCTTTAATTTTTTAAATTTTAATTAATGATGACTATTACCATAACATGTATCTCTGCATTTGTATTTCCAACATGCTTGTGCAACGTCAGTTCAAATGCATATTCCTCCAGTTGATGGCAAATATTAATTTCACCACTCAGGAGCCAAAAGCTTTAAGAATAAGTTTGTAGTTGGTGATGCCTCAACTGCCTGATGTGAACCTAAAGCTTTATTTTTCTTTCAGAGAAATAACGCCTGCCTGCTAACCCAAGCTACTGAACACTGGAAAAGCAGAGATGGAGTTTGCACTTACAGGAGGTGGCTCTGAAAAAAGAGCTGAAAAAAGATCATGGTGAATACCCAGTTTAAGAATAGTTTGCAATGGGATGTATTAAGTAAAATTAAAGAAAACGATTTTTCAGTGTACAATATATCAAGCCAAAGCAAAGTTGTTTAAACCATTTTTATATGGTGTTAACAAGAACACGAGGGCAAAACCACTCTCGTTGCAGTTGTCCATACATTTGAATTAGGTCAACAAAGATCTACAAGAATGATCCCAGACCTGAAACATCTCAGAGACCAAATTAATCTAAACAAGTGCGGTGTTAAGAAATGCTTGGATTATTATCTATGGTTATGTGAACAGGGAAAAGGCTTCTGGCTGTAGAAAATCATAGAATCATGAAGGTTGGAAAAGATCTCAAGGATCATCAAGTCTAGCCATCAACCCAACACCACCCAACCCACTAACCCATGTCCCTAAGCACCACATCTACATATTTCCTGAACACCTCCAAGGATGGCGACTCCACCACTTTTTTAACAGGCAAAGAGCCAGGAGCTGGAATCCATCTACACTAGAAATTGGCCATATCTATATTTTCAACTTCTTCAGTTTAATTGAAAATTGCCATGTAGGAGCATGGGATGTACATCACCAAGCAAAACAGATACAGAAGTATTTCTGTAAATCACTTTTCCTGGCCAAACCTTTCACCAGAATGACTCGGTGAAATTCTACATACTGCATAGAGGTGGACATAATGGGGTCTACAGTGTCCCTATATAATAAGAACGTCCCTACACAGTCACTAAATGCAGGGATCACAGCGAGTTGTACAAATGATGCTTTCCCCAGATGGTTTGAAGCCAGGCTGGTCAGACAGCTCCGCTGCCGGACTCTGTCTGGTCACGTCTACGGTCAATGAACAAATCCCCAAAGCGCAGCACTTCATAGCATCCTCAGCACATGCCGCTGCTTAAGGATTTAAGTCAGTCAGAGACAAGTCATTATCAGCGCTAACAAGAAAAGAGTGGTTTAAAACCAGCAAAAGTAACAATAGCTAACCAGGAGGGTCCCATCGGCAGCAAAGTCCCACGGTAATGTCATTGCCCTTCATGAAGCCTCTATGGAGCATAACAAGTTAAAAAGAAAAAAAAATTGCATTTGAGTCAAAATAATCTGAAAACTCAGATTGTTTGGAAGCAGAGGTACAGCAAGGTGAGTGACAAGGAATACAGAAATTCTTCCTCAGCCTGGGGATCCCAAGTCACAGAGATTTACTGTTGGAAAAGATCCAAGGTAAGCAACAGCCTGAGTCAGCCAAGAGCTCCTGAGAACAGCAGACGAATCTCTGGACTGTTCTGATAATCCTGCGTTAGCATGACTGGAAGTTGTGTGTTCAAGGAATGTACAAAACTAACTGGACATCACGGATTTTAACCACCCAGATCTGCCTCTCCATCTGAGTGGAGTGGTCCAGGCTGGGGGACACAAGCATCCTTGGCTGGGGCACACGAGCATTCTCAGCTGTGCTCCCTGAGCATCCTCAGCTGGGGCATACGAGCATCCTCGGCTGGGGCGCAGGAGCATCCTTGGCTGGGGGACCTGAGCCCCCTCCTCAGCTCTGCCCAGGGCTCTGCACGGGAAGTGTTTCCCTGTTCTGTGTCTCTTTTTCCTCTCTCCAGAGGAAACTAGTTGGTTCCTCTGTCCAGCTTTAGAAACTAGTTGGTTCCTCTGTCGCAGGCACTATTTATTTGTTTCCATACTGCCCACAACAACACAAATTTGATCTTAGGCGTTGCTGCTGCAAGTACCAGCAGCACAAACAGTACGTGAAACATTTCATCTATCCTAACATGAAGGAGATGGTGCTGCTCACGCTCCCCTCATCTTAAAAAGTACCAGGCAGAAAACTGTCTTGGTGATCTACTTGGTATTGCAGGGAAAAAGAAAAGTGAGATATTTTTGGATGCTTCTGAAACTTCTATTTCTTTTTTTTCTATTTATCTATTATTTTGATTATTTCTCTTGGCTGAACGCTTGTCATATTTTCCAGTTTCGTTGCATGCATGAACACAATCGATGCACCCCTTATCTTTTCTTCTAGATCTTCAATCACAACGAGAAATAAATCCAGACCTGACCAGGCATCGAACTCAGTCATGTCCCCAGCAATACTGTGTGTCTTTATTCTTCACTCGCTGTTAACTCAAGGAGACGTTTTACATTACCAAATCAGACACCCCAATTTAATATCTCGGGTTGCATAACAATTAGGGAGCTCCCCCGGCAAACCCAGCGCGCCTGCAAGATTACTACAATTATTTCCTCCCTTTTTTTTTTTTTTTTTAGTCTTGATCAAATAAAGAAATTGGATGCACCTGGCAAAATTTGTTTTTTGTTTATTATTCACAGCTTAATGATACCGTTAGAAATTAGAGCAGAACTCATTTAACCCAGCATTGGCTAGGCAAGAAGCAATGAACAGAGACAGATGCATCCAGGGATTACTCTGGAGTTTTATCCGAGCCTGGGGTGACTCAGACATGGAGGAAGCCTCAAAGATAGCTTGGACCAGATGCCTAAAGACAGGCGAGATGAGCCTCACTGCTCCAGACCTACTGATGGGGTCAAGGTTCATACGGCAAGGTATGCAGTTTTGTTGTTGTTAATTTTTTTTTCTTTTCTATCTAGTAAAATTTAATTTTTTTTTTCCAGCTGCCCATCAGATGAATCCATCCCCGTTGTGGTTTTGCTATTTGGTTGCTGTTCTTAGTTGTAAAGTAGAAATGTCCAGAAGGAATGAGGAGGAAGAGGAGGGTCTAAATTCTTTCTCCAAGCAGATCAAGATGGATTGGATAATCTGGGGAGAATTCACTTCACCAAGAGGCTGGGCTACCAGGGTGGGACAATAAGGGACTTGGTCACCAGTAGGATCACAGCCACAACACCATTCATCTCCGGTAAATCCATTTTTGTGGCTCAGAGCGACGGGCTTTGCTCGCCCTCAACCTGCTTCCAACTCTTCTGAAAACACAGGGATGGCTGCTGACATCTGAAAAACCTCCTAGGCTGTCTCTCTGTCAATCTGAACTTCAATTTTGACTTAGAGAAAAAAAAAAAGCATTCATATTATAATTATGGATATAAATTATATTTAAATCAAGTACTCAGGAAGCATGAAATAAGACTGTCTGCCAATCGCTGGGATTAAATGCATTTTGATAAATTCACGGGCACGATAGCTCAAAGCACTTCTGAGATGGCACGTGGCTTGGTCAAATACTACCTGAGCTGTATTTTAAACTGAAAATAAAGCATTAAAGACACAGCATGTTCCTTGAGCTGGTGAATGCTGTCTGGGGTCCTGCAGACAGAAACGCCACGCTAAATCCCTTTGATTGGGGTGCGTGTCTCGGACTATAGATTACATCCCAGAGCTCCATGGAAAATTTCTGCCTATAAACCTGCAGGAACTAATAATACAGATTTTTTTTTTTTTTTGCACAACTAGCATATGCTATACAGCAGAGAACTGGCATGGAAAAAATAACCTGCTCAAACACGCACACACTTGAGAGGCAGGCAGACTTAAAAATGATCTTGTCATTGCTACAAGAGGCAAGAGAGACCAATCTTCAAGACTTTTCTCACATTTTTAACATTTTCTTCTGTTTCAAACCAGCATGGGAGTCTGGGGAGATGCTCTCCTCCACAGGGAGGGTGGTGGCAGGGGACACAGGAATGAAGATGTGGATACGGCAACTCCATGCTTTCTCCATCCTTTGTCTCTCGCCTATAAAAAAGGATGGTTTACATGTCCTTGTCTGTCCGTAGGCTGGGAGCTTGCCTGTACACAAGCTGTTTCTTGCTGTTTCATTGTGCATCCTCTAGCAGAAAGAGCCTTAACCCTAGGAAAGGCACCATAAAAGAAGAAATTGCAGAAAGTTTTGATGCTGTAGAATTGACCTCTCCATTCCCTCCTTTCTTTCTCAGCCACGGGACAGCTGGGACCACTGCCACCTTCGCCAAGGCTCGACCAAAGCCAGGCTCTTGCTGGAGCCCTTTGGCTGCTCTTCTTCATGCCTTCGTGGTTTCAGGCAGACCCAGAAATAGGAGGATGAAATGGTAACCCAAAGGGATTTTTTTTTTTTGTCTTTTACACCTGCTCCAAACACTATAAAAGGGTTGGGAAGGCTGCAGCCAACTGACTTCTTTGGAGAACAGACTTCTGCTTAAATAAAGACAAAAATTAAGATAATATTTTCCCAGATTTCCAGGGCGCCTAAGCACACGCCTGTTTTCTGAAATAGTCTCATGCAAGCCTTCTCGTTAGCACTGATTTTTGTTCGCAGACAGGTGAGGCGTCTGAGACACTCGCAGAGGATAATTTTCAGACTCATGAATAACAATCTTTCCCTTTCTCACTTACAGTGACATTTAAAACCAAAGTGGAGCACGGGGCCGCGGTTCTACACTTCACGGTGTGAATTAAATCTACATACATTATGCAAAATATTCATTTTCACTTGTTTTCCTTTTGTTTTTATAATTATAAGTGTGAAGTAATTTATTCTGCCAAGATCCAGCCTGTATTACAAGAAAAAAAAAAAAAGAATTCGCTGGGTAGACATAAATAGCACTTGAAAAAAAAATATATTGCAGAGGTGTCAGAGGTAAAATCAGAGTGCCAAGGAAGCCAGGGGTCACTTGAAGCCCACAGCAACATGCTTCTTGTCTACTCCCTAATTTTATACTCTAATTTAAAAGGACTTTTTTTTCCCCACAAAAATTACCTTAAATTAGCGATTCAAATCCAAGCCAAGGCCACCCCAACTCATATATTTTGCCTTATTAACATGAATGAAAAAGAAGTTGTCAGAATTTTTATCAGAAGAAAAAAATAAACTGTTTATAAATCTCAATTTAAAAGCTTAGTTGACACCTCTTATTGTTATCTTTAAACAAAATGTTGAGATGGAAAAAACCTCTCTGGCCGTGGGGCTCAGCTAGGAGCTGGAGCATCCCTGAAGCCTCTGCTCTGGCTTCTGCTTGATGAACTCTCACCAACCCCACTGGAAATTTGTTTCCTTCATTTTTATGGTTTTTCACACTTTTGGAGCTCAAATGACTCCAAGGAAGTTATTCTTGTTTCAGCCAGGTGTGGGGATGAGGCTCAGTGACTCTGAGAGGAGTCAGGAACGTGCAAGTTCTGTGATATCGGACACAACTAACTGCTTCTGAATGGAAAATAAAATTCAATTTATTGCCCAGAGCTTGTGAGCCACAGGAGCGTGGTGCAAGCTCGGTGAGGGCTGAGGGTGCAGCTGCCGTGATGAGTGGAGATTGGAGCCCTGGAACATTTGCTACCTCTGTGCTTAAATTGGGAGGAAAGAAGAGGAAGGGAAAAAAAAAGAGGAGGAAGGGAAAAAAGAGGAGGAAGGAAAAAAGAGGAGGAAGGAGAAGAGGAAAGCCTAGGCGTGTGGTTCATCAAATGCAGCTGTAATAAAATAGCTTCTATCCCAAAGTTGAAAGGATACAGCTGTCTCTAAGTTAAAGAAAAAATCAGGAAAGAAGTACACTACCCTCCTCATTAGACATAGCAATAATGAACCAAAGCAATTAGCTGAGGAGCTGAACTCCAGCTCCGAGTGTACCAAACTCTGATTTCCATCCTGCACATCCTATAATCTCCTTGGTTTTTTGCTGCCTCTTCCAAAATACAATGACAGAAGAAAAAAGTCTCATGATTGCATCCACCAGACCCAACCAGCCCATTCAGAGCCTCTCCATCTCCACTCACCATCTGACAGCGTGGTGACCGTCATGTCCTCGGTGGAGACGCCGGGGCCGTAGCGGTTGTAGGCAAGGAAGCGTAGGGTGTACTCGGTGAACTTCTTCAGTCCCTCCAGCCGGTACGAGAGCCCGTCCACCTCCACGGTCTGGCACACAGGGATGATAAACCAAAGAGGAAATGTGACAACCAGCGCTAAAGCCAAGGGGAAACGCGCCAGCCAGAGCGACCGCCACGCCAAGGGATGAGCGGATTAGAGGCGAGCTTTGCACGCTTTGAGAAGTAGAGCTAAATCCTTATTTAAGTTGATATAAAAGGTAATTTGTAACAGAGCGGCTTGTCACAGCTCATCCGTAGCCCTGCCCAGGGCTTCGGGATGGATTTTAGCGCCTCGGAGTTGTGTTTAGTTACTCAGGGTGTAGGAGGAAAAAAAGGTCTTTTGGTTAAGCTGGTTGCTGCCACTCCACAGGTATGTGATAGGGAAGAAAGGAAATAAAGGCAAAGAGTCAAAGAGGAATTTTGGAGAAAAGAAAGAAATAAATAAAATAAAATAAAATAAAATAAAATAAAATAAAATACAATAAAAATAAGTAAAAATAATAATAAAATAAAAATAAAGAGAAATAAATGAAAAGTAAAAAAATAACATTAAAANAAAAATAATAATAAAATAAAAATTAAGTGAAATAAATGAAAAGTAAAAAAAATAACATTAAAAAAATGAAATAACATAAAATAATAAAATAACATAATGGGGACAGTATAGAAGTTCCTGTAAGAATGCTGAAGGACCTGCCGCAAGACTGCTGATGCCTGTGGTCATTATGTGCTGTCAGGTCAGAAAAAAGACATCTTCACATTCTTCCCTGCCCAGTTCTTTGCTAAAAACCTACTCAGGCCATATTCTACCAGCAGAGCTCACATATCCACTGCTGCTGTCGCCCTCCTATCAAATGTTGGTTATTAAAAGGCCAGTGGGAAGCATCTGAGCAGTTTGCAGGCTGCAGAAAGCAAAGTTGCTTGTTTGCCACCAAAAATCAATATGTCAGTCTGGAGAGAAATGCACCATTTCTAGCCTGATTTTGTGTTATTTTACCCTCCTACTCAAAAGGAGTTACAAGAAGCAATTAAAAATATATATATTCTACAAAGACCACATGTATAAACTGCTGATGATGTGTTGATGGTTTTGCACAATGTCAAGAGAGAGTCTAAAGGGTTTTTGGCATTACTCTGAAATTTCAGGGTCAAGCTGAGGCACGGTTGAAGGCTTCCTCCTCCTACCTCCTGAGCCCATTTTACACCGGTGGAAATTTATTTTTGCTTGATTTGCTTTTTTTTTATCACTGCTCTTTGCAACATTTACCTAACCTGGAGGATTCCCCCAACAAACCTCTCAATCTGAGCCTTTACAGAGCTCTAAAGACCTTCTGACACCAAATAGCTCCCACTCATCGCTCACCTGCTCTCTCCCCGTCGCTGTCTCTGTACAGAAGAGCCTGTAGCCTTGGACGGGGCCATTGGCATAGGCAGGGGGGTCCCAGGAGACGAGGATCGAGGTAGGTGAGGTAGACACAGCCCGCAGGTTTTCCACCGGCCCAGGAACTTGCACTGCATGGAAAGGAAATGATGAGGTAAAAATCCCATGCCTGCATCGCTTGGGTCCCCTGCGTTATGGTGGTACCCAGCCCAGCACACACAGCTGCAAGGGATGCCTGTGACAGCACTGCTTCAGCATGGTGTGCTTCAGAAACCCCAGAAAACATATGTTAGGGATGGCCAACCCTTGGAAAATAGGCCATGGAAAGACTGTTGCAGATTTAACACCATGAATACATGTAATTCCAAAAAAGCTGTTCCATCAAGGCTAAATTTCTGTGTCTTTGGCTCAGGGGATGGACTTTGCCTTAATATGGAATTTCTAGGAAATAGTTAGCACAGATATCTAATGCACACAATTGATGCATTTGCCTTGGGGTAGTAGGAAATCAGAGACAAGCAAATCTGATCATCCAAGACAACTTCAGAGGACTGCCATGAGAAAAATCTCCAGGCAAACACCACCACAGCCCCCAACACAACCAAAGCCATCTCACAAACACACCGACTGCAAGCCCAGAGCTGCTCTCCAGCGAGTCACCGTTCACTTGTGTGTGTCTGTCCCACCTCTGTACACACCAGCTCAATGCTATTAAATTCTAAATTGTTTTGCTGCACCAGAGCAGGCTTTGGTTTCTCTTAGCAAGCAATTAGCCTTCCAAATCCCTCTGTTGGCTTCTCCTTCTGCAAAGTCACAGAAACGCAGTAGCACGGAGCAACGCAATGGATTTAGTCAGAAAAAATCATGTAGATCTTCTGGCCAACTGGGTTAACTCAGAATTGACCCTGCTTTGAGCCGGGGCTGAACCAGAGACCTCCCAGCACCCAGCCTGTGTTATTCCATCATCTGCAAACCCTCATTTGCCCTTAAAAAGTTGGGCATCAGTGGTATAAGCTCCAATAATACGTAGCCCCAGTTCTGCTCTTTAATATTCTTATTTTCATGCTGCTCATCTTATAAACCAAATAATGACAATGAAAGTGTTATAATAACCCATCCTTGACAATACTATGTGGTTTAGTTCTGAAAATACTGAGGTCTGCGATAGGTTTAGTCTTGGGTAGAGATCATTTGAAATGCAAAATCTAGATTTTGACACCACCTCATGCTGGGAGGGGGAGGGAGGGAAGAAGCACCCAACCCCTCCTCAAGTGGAAACAAAAAATAATCCATTCTAATTGTTAAGGAAACAATACCTTTTGTTATACAAACTATCTTAAAATTTCACCCCGAGTGAAAATTATCACGCATCACACTTTTGGATGCCAGCTTAAATCACTTATTAAAACAAAAGAGCTGAAAAAAAAAACTTAGTAAACTCCTATAACTACCAGCAGAACTAGAAAAAACATCACTCCCTGTGACTCTCTCCCACGCCTAAGGCTTGGAGAGGGGGCTATCTGGAGCCTATCTGTGCCTTTGTCTTGAACCTGAGCAAAATTGGGAAGAAAAAAAAAATGAGCAATCCCAAATAATTTCAGGTTTAGATGCAGCGTAGATACATTTTTAAATATTCTTCTTGCCATCTCCCAGCTTTCCTTTTCATTCTCTTTCCACATTTCCGACAGGCACTCTAATGTGCTTAAGGTCTCGGTATTTTTTCAGCATACACAAAACATTTAATAATCTCTCCTGATCCCCTTCTGTCAAATAATAATCTCGTGAAAATTGGCATTAAGTCTTAAATCTGTTCCTAAATTCTTCTTTTTTCTAAATAGCAAAGAGGCTCTAGAACTGCTTTACATTCCATTAAAACAAGACATTAAATCATGTTTCTTCTAAAGTCAGCCTTTTACAACCAGCAGCATCCTTTCTCTAAGAAAAAAAAAGGATAAAGGAAAGAGGGCAGGCAGATGACTGATGCTTTTTCTTTCACCGTGCGGTCCACATAATGCTTCAATATATTCCAAAAATTCACCATTCCTCTGAGAATGCCCTTCCGCTCCCATGAAAGCTTGGTTCACCACCTCAGACCCTTCCAAAAATACCAGTTACAACAACCGCTTGCAAAGAGTTCGATGCTGCTCTCGTGACTGCCAGTTTTGGGGTTATTGGGTGGAATTACTCCTATTCAGTAGCTGGAAAAGCAATTGGGTCCAAAGCCAAAAATGCTCAAATACTTTTCTTTTTTCTTTTTTTTTTTTTTTTTTACACCCATTGCTGAGTTTAGAAATGGGCTCCAGCTCCTGGGTCAATGTGAGCTAGTCTATGCTCAGCCAAACTACAGCAATTAAAGACCTTACCCTAGAAGAAGAGGGACTAAATTAAAAGGTCCCCTGCCTGCTGCACCTTGATGCTATTTGCGTGCTGCCTGGCAAAAGAGGCTTCAGCACGTTTATGCCTGGTGGGAGATTCCATTCCAGTAGACAAATAACAGCACAGAGTTATGATTTGTCTGTTTTACCAATGTATGAATATCTTGGATGGAGTGACTTGAAAGGTGAAACCAAGGAGATTTCTTTCTAGCAAAGCACAATTATCTGATCTAGTAAATGACATGAACATCTCAGATAAGATATTCAAACTCTGGACCAGAATCACAGAATCATAGAATGAATCACAGAATGGTTTGGGTTGGAAGGGACCTTAAAGACCACCAAGTTCCAACCCCCCTGCCATGGGCAGGGACACCTCCCACTAGCCCAGGTTGCTCAAAGCCTCATCCAGCCTGGCCTTGAACCCCTCCAGGGATGGGGCATCCACAGCTTCTCTGGGCAACCTGTTCCAGTGCCTCACCACCTTCTCAGTGAAAAATTTCTTCCTAATGTCTAGTCTAACTCTACCCCTGCCGATCATTTCTCCCAGTCTCCAGACCTAAACCAGGGATTACAAACTCTTTAGAGCAGAGACCATCCTTCTCCATGTTGGGCCCACTGGGACAACATCATCATGTCAGATGCAAATTCATTGACTTTAAATGGCCAGATGGCCTCGACTATATGTTTTTATAGTCCAGAATTCTGACTTGGTCAGTGGTCAAAACCTGGCTTCATGAGAATCTGTATAAAGCCAAAGAGGACATGTGCAGCTGTCAATAGGCAAAGTGCCTCCAGAGAACATCCGTAACTCATTCCCTCTATCCATCTCACAGAGCAGAGCTGCACATCCATGTCCTGTCCCAGCTGCTGATGCACCACACGCATGGGGCATGCTTGGAGCCTCTAGCAGGAGAAAAGACCTTGGATTTGTACCTCCAGAGTGTGACGGCACAAGCCAAGTCAACACTGCTTGACTTTGGGGGTCAGCAGACCTGCAGGAGCTCAGCCGGAAGGCTTCACAGATTGAAGTGGACAACTGTTGCTGGGAAGACCTGGCTGCTTGTAGGGTACGAGGGCTTTAAGACCTCTAGTAACCCCACAAGCCTGACTTGGTTTATGAGCAGTAAGGGCAGGCATCTCAACTCCAGTGAAAGCATTTCCTGATAGAGAGACTCTGGTACTGACCCCGCTCATCTTCAGTCGCATAAAACCAGATGTCCTTGCAGTCAACTGCTCCTCCAAACCTGCAGAAACACAATTTCTACTCTCATGATCCTTCACTGTTCTTGCACAGACACTTCCTCTTCGCTATTGTTCAGCTAAACTTCAGATAATAATAGTTAATAAGACAGAAGACAGACACAAGTGCCTAAAATAGGAATGTAGGCAATTACGTCAAAAATTGCTTGGCAACTGCCTATAACATGCTAAATATCTCTCCCAAACCTCACATTTTTATAAGTTTCTGAAGCTCTGCCTTCTGCACCCTGGGTCACCCTGCCTGTGGTGGTGGGAATCTGGGTCAGCCCGAAGCCCCACTGGAGAAGAGGGAGAGGAGCACCCAAACACCATGAGCGCAGACTTGGCAGGTAAAGAGTTCCATCATCCCAAGACCATTGCTTTAAGCTCTATCATGAGACACTGACCTACCATTGCCTTAAGCTCTGTCATGAGACACTGACCTTCCTTGAGAGCTACTGATGGGCTCCAGCCTTGGGCTCTAAGGTGTATTGATAGAGAATTATTCATGGCATACTTCAGACAAGAAAGCAGCGTCCTAAAGACCACCTTGAAGTTGAATGCCCAAACAGGAGGTGAAAGGATCACAGTCCTACTTGTTTTCTATCTCCTCCTGGTCCCAGGGATCTTGATTTTTGCTGCCCATAGTCCAAACCAACCTCCCACCTAATGGCCACAGTGCTCCTGCACCAGTTCCAAGCTCTGAATCCTTTCAGGTAGAACAGAACATTAAACCTTTGCATTAAACCTTCCCAGGAGAAAGCACATACCACCAAGCACATACCACCACCATGCTTTTATAAGAAAAATAAAACCACTTATCCCAACACAATTTTTTTTAAAGGAATATGCCTGTTAATTCTGAGTTGGGCTTCCTTGGTCTCCAGCTCTGTGTCAGGCTAGCCATCTCCATCATGAAGGCTGCTTTTTAAAAAAAAAAAAAAAATCCCAGTGATTCATTCTTCTCCATAATGAGATGCAATGATTAAAATGCTCTTGTTATTACATTTCACTTCTCATTTAAACAGCTGGTTCTCTGCTGATCTGCACCGAAAACATTTCAAACATAAAACATTTATGAAGCCACTTGCAGTTATTGGTAATAGAGTGCATGCTTTGATTGCGCCTTTGATTTTTTCACCCCCCTTTCTTTCTCTGTAGTTAACAGCTTTAACGATATTTCATTAAAATCTGTTTCCACACTGCACGGAAAGATGCAACTTCAGAGAGCAGTGTAATTATTAACACAGCCAAACCCGCTCCCCCGCACTGGACGCGTTCAGAAGACATGACGGTTGTTTGGCAGGACTGCTCTGGACGCCTTCAGTGCTATCCATGAGAGCTTGGTGTTGGAGTCAGCTTTTGGAAGTAGCCATCATTTATATTTCAGAGTCTCCTGGTTTCCATTAGTTTGCCATTTAACTCTTCATGTGGTGCCCAGCTGCGCATCACAGATGGATGCGTGAATCTAATATTCTTCCATGTGTTAAGGAACATGGGGCCACAAACAGTTCCACCCAGTAATGGGATGGAGGCAGCTCAGCTCCCAGCTCTGCAGGCAAGGGAAAGTGTCTCCTTGGAGCTTCCCTTACTGGAGGAGCTTTAGAAATGCATCCTCCTGCACCCTCCTGTGGTGGAGGGTGTTGTGGTTTGACGCTGGCTGGAAGCAAAACTCAATACCGCTCGCTCACCCTCCTCCCCCCAAGGATGGGGGAAGAGAATTAAAGGGGTGAAGGGAAAAGAGACTCGTAGGTTGAGATAAGAACATCTTAATAACTAAACTACAATAATATAAAAAGTAGTAATAATGATGATAATAATATATACAAACATACATATATATAATAATATATACAAACATGAGTTACACTGCTCACCACTCCATGACCAAGGCTCAGCCCATTCCCAGCTAATGATCCCAGAGCAGGGAGAGTCCTGAAACCACCATCCAGGAATGGAGACAAGAGCCCAATTGTCCAAGAGATGGAGACAACCCTAAGAGAGGGATGACCCGGAGGGAGACAACCTGAAGCAAGAGAGAGCCCTTCTGAACACAGCCTCACCTCTATACTGGGCATGGCGGGCATGGGATGGAATAGACCATTGGTCAGTTTGGGTCTCAGTCCTATGGCCAGAAATAGGTAAAAGAGTGGAAGCAGAAGCAGCTCAACACCTATACAGGCTCTTAATTACAAAAAAAAAAACCCTTTTAAAAGTATCTTTAATACCCGTTATTTCCACTCCCATACTTATTTTGCCTGACTTTCCATCATTTCAGCATATATCACGGTGCACATCTCAAGGAATACAACCACTGTAGACAACCTGCTGGCCCTGCTACTGAACTCAGAGAGAGAACAATATTTTAAATGGTTTCCTACTATTGTTTTTATACTGAGCTCTATTTGTGTCAGAAAAGCCACAAACCTGTGGATGGAGGAAGAAGCAGCCTATTGTAACAGTTTGCACTGGGAAGAAAAATCGTTCTACAAATCAAGATTTCACTGATGTCAAGAAGCTATTTGAAAGCAAATATGGGGTGGAAACATGAACACTAAAATAATGTCCCGCAACAAAGAAGTAGTTTGTGGTTAGTGAGATAAATTCATTCAGAAAGCAAGCTTTTGTTACAAAATCCATCTTCTTCTGGGTGTCCAAACACACCCTGCATTTGTTTGGGGTCTGAAAAATGGAACAAAAACCATTCCGAAAGGAAGAGCATTCCCAAGGGCTGGAGGCCCCGCTATGCACTTAAGTGGAAATGATAGCATCCGCAGAAATAAAAAGCAACTCCTACTGACTTTGGTAGGGACAGAAATGTAACCTTTTATTTTGAGAAACAGTGTACAGAAAGATAGGTTGCAGCAATCCCGGCTCTGGCTCAGACTTCTAGAGGGAGCTCGGATGAATAATTTAATGCTTTTATGCTTCAATTTCCTTCCCATAAAATGGCATAATAATATATCTCCTACCCATTCTTTATCTTACCTATTTATATTGCAAGATTTCTGGGGGTAGGAAGAAAGGTCCAGATAAAACAAAGATGAATGTATGCCAAACAGAACTGAGATGGAATTTCAATTCCTACATCCAAAGCTACTTTAGAAATGCTCGGCAGCAGACCATTTCATAGGACATCATCTCTTTGACCTTCTCCTTCTCAAGGTGCTTGGGCTCCTGCAGAGGATCAGAGTAATTAAGGCTGAGCATCTCATGTCCTGCCAACCCCCCAGCAAGGTGATGGCAGCACCCACATCCCTGATGGGAGCCGAACAGAATGGTTCACACCTCTCTGACAAAGTGATGGGATCAGATATCCCACAGAGACATCCAATATGGAAGGGGCCAATGCATTGTTGAAAAGATGTGGCACTTTCCAAGAACAGTAGGTTGAAGAGCAAATCCCTTGCTCAACTGCAGACCTTCAAGAGTCTGTCTTCTGTCTCAGGTCTAGTCCCTCCATAAAATTTGCATAAATCATAGCACAAATGTCCTCGATCGGAATTTAGAGTCTCTAGACAATGGCTGTCCTACAAATAAAATCTGGTCTCTTCCCAGTGCCCAAACCAGGCTCAGTAAAGTTTATCTCATTTCCAGCCCATTACCAGTGCCCCAGTTGCCCCTGTTTTAGGAAAGCCATAGGGAGACAAACACATCCCAGCGGTCTGAGGCTCAGCAGAGGTTTTTGGATGAATCTTGTCATGGTGACACTCCAGTGTTTTTGCCCAGAGAAAGATCAGTGACAAAGCTATCGGCCAGGTCTGGCTGGTGAGACGCTGCCCTGGAAAGGATGGCCACGCTGCCAGGGACTGTGCCGTCAAAACGCTCGAGGATGGAGGAAATGGACCCTAACACAACAGAGCTTCCAGCTTCAACCTATTTCATACTGGTGACATCGTCATCACCAACTGCCTCTCAGTGGTCACCCATCGTCTCTGCATGCAGGGTACGGGGTGCCGAGGGTGGTTCTACTACATCTATCCTGGCTGAGGGGGATCCAGGCATGACCATGGTGCCCCTGTGTGACTGCATCAGTACCTTTAAATATGGAGATTTCATGCAAATGGTGCACTGCCTTGATTTGCATAGTTGATTAAGATATGCTCATCTCTTCTGCATTTTTATTTTTTTCAGACAAAAGTGGATTTAATTTTCTGCTCCGTCTTGGCAAGTCAAAGCAAAAGTATTTTACATGGCATATTGGTGCCTCTGCATCTCGGCAAACCCGGAACAGAATTACAACATACCTGAAAAGAAATTATTAGGTGACAAGCACTGAGTTCTTCACATCAGCCACCTCTCTGAACCACTAACAGGCAGGAGTGTGCAGTACAACAGACCTCAGAAAAGGAAAATCCCTCTCCTCATTTAGAGCATTTGGAATATTTTCAAATATTCCAAATTATTTCTGGTAAACGTGGTCTTCACAGACATCAAAACATTTGGGGGAAAAAAACGGTGGCAATTTTTGCTTAGGAAGAAAAATGAAGTGAAATAATTCTGTAACACTGAAACATCCAATAATTATATTTTCCAACCAAAATATTTCTTTTCTAAACAACTTTCAAATTACTGTCACTGATTTTAGTGTAAGCTTTTCCCAAGTTTTACATACCGGATGATGGAACGAAATGTATTAATTCAGAAAGAATTAATATATTAATTACAGAAAGAATTAATACATAATTAGAAAAAGGAAAGCAATCAAGATTTGTTTTCACTGTACTACGACATACAAGAGACTCCACCATGCCAATTCCCTGGGAACCCCAAGCCTCTGCTCCTTGCCCTACTCTCACTATTCTCAACCTATATTTAAGGTCGGGTGAAAAACATTAAATAATTTTAAAGAAGAAGCAAGCACAAAAGGAAATGTTTTTAATAAAATAACTGTCATTACTCTTTTAGAAATAAACTTTAAATTCATGAAAAATGGGCAGAGACTATTGTGAGGAAGGAAGAAGATCCATTAAAAACAATAAGGAAAAGAAAAACTTTTTAACACTTTTTAAAATCCCTGGGAATTATCTGTACGACTCTTCACCAGACAAAAGGACCTCTTGGCAGAGATGGATCAACCAGGGGATTTATGGTGGGAAACGGGAGCAGATCATTCTCAGCAGCGGGTAGGTAATAAAACCCAACTGTTTTTACTGCTTCCCCTATAACTCTCACCAAGGATGCGGTCGCTAATGCTGGAATGTTTGGAGACCTCTGAAACAGCATCTTGAAACCTCTCAGGGACGATGAGAGTCAGAGGTATTTTCAAACCTTACCAAAGCAAAAGGGGTTTTTCAAATTTTCAAATTTAAAATGTTATTTTCCAGAAGATACGATAAGATGGGTATGTATCTCAGAAGAGAAAGTCTTTCTGCAATTCTGCCCTAAGCATGAACCACAGAGATACCTATTCCCAGTGGCAGTAGGAAGGATTCAGTGCACACATCCGATATAAAATGTGTTAGTTAAGTGCTGAGGTCCCTCCTCTGCGTAACTGAGGACACCGTCCTCTATGAGGAAGGTCTCATAGAGGGGATGCAAAGATAGAATCATAGAATCATTAAGGCTGGAAAAGACCTCAAGGACCACCAAGTCCAATTGTCAGTGCAACACCATCTAGCTCACTAAACCATGTCCTGAAGCACCACATCTACACGATTCTCGAACTCCTCCAGGGATGGTGACTCCACCACTTGAATTCCCCTTTAATTATAGTAGTTCATACAGCAAGGCAACTTTCTAATGAGACTGACACTTCTCAAAAGAGGTAGAAGAGCCGGTCAGAAAAAAATCAACTAAACAAAACCCCCAAAAGAAAAGGTTTTGATTGCATTACTTCAGTTAATTAAGATAAATGATGAACAGCAAGCAATTCGTTGTGCTTTAAATTGAACCCAAGACGATTTGAAAATGAACAATTTTACTTTCTGGGTTTGATTTAGTTTTCACTTTAACTCTTTGTCTACCAAGGCAGCAACAAATTCTCCAGCTATCAATGAGCCAGGATCTGCCGTCCCAACTCACAGGAAAGAAGAGATTTCATGATGCCTTCAGAAATAAAGACGACTCAAGAAGATATAATATTTTCAGCTTTAAGAATCTGTTCATGGAGGTTTACAGAAATATTGAGAGAACTGACCACACACTCGCCTGGTCACTTTTTTTGCTGCTTGCATGGCAGGCAAGAATCAACCTAAGCTCCAAGAAAGATGTACAGAATATTCTCTTCTCCACCTCTTAGTAACTTTTTTCCAAAGTCTCTAGGAAGTGGTATAACAAAAATTTTCACTTCTCTTGCATTTGAACCCTCCTTTTGTCTCCTTCTCATAAATGTCCTTTACAAAAGTCTTAATCAGCCTCCCCCATGGCGCACAGGGAAGCACATATTCAGCAGGAGCCAGTGAATCTGGCTTAAGGTGCTGGATTTTGTTCCACAAGAGAAACTAGATATTCAATGGGAAACAGAAAGAAAAAAGAAAGGAAAAAAAAAAGGTCATTGCACTAAAGGTAGCCAGAGTCTGAAGAATAAAACAGCCTGAGGTGATCTTTAATCTCAATTATCAATGCTAACAGCCTCCATTAACCAGCCCTGACTCAAGTTAAACGTATCTAAAAAGGAAAAGCTGACCTGATCGCCCCACAGCATGTCCAGATTGCTTCCCATGGGAAAACTGTTCTGATTCCCCACAAAATAAAATCAATTTTGACTTTATTTGAAATGAAACCAGGTATAAAGACAAAAAACAAAGGAAATCAAATGACAAAACTCATATTACAGATGCATCCAGGGGATGTGAACTCCCATTTTCCATTGCAGAGGAGAGTATCAAGGCTGCCAGGGCAGACGTGTTACCCAGACGTGTGCTGGGGACACCACCAATGTCCCAACACCCAGAGCAAGACCCATCCTGCTCCCACAGCACCCCCCTGCCACATGAAACACCTTCCAAGAGCTGAAGCAACTCTAACCTCTCCAGAAAAAGAAAAAAAAAATTAAACACCCAGTAAAAAAAAAAAAAAAAAGGATGGGAAGCCAAAAGCAAGAGTCTCAGACAGAAACACAGACATTGCCACCTTTTCCTTTCTGTCTGCCCAACTTTTTAAAAGGAAGAGACATTTCATTAAAATTTAAAGCAGTTGAAAACCTCCCTACCACCCCCCACCAATGCTCCACATAAATTACTCATCAAATTAAAGAACCATGTAGGAATGGCATAAAGTTACCCCAGGGTGTATTTTACGGAGCCATTACGGAAGAATACACACAAATGAGGAGGATATTAATGACTCCACCGAACACATTTTTCAGTGCTGCTTCACCCTTGCATCAAACGACAAGAAAAATTCACTATGGAGGCACTGCACCAGAGATGCTCATGTTTCTGCCTGCCTTCATATATTCATAATTATATGAAATATATAAATAACGCTGCACCTTGCAAAAAAGAACACTGTCCAAAACCAAAGCATCCATTTGTTATATTCTGGTCATTTTTTTGGACACACAAAAATCTGGCAGGGTGAGGATGCACACTTGGACAGACCTTTTTTTTTCTTTTAAAATAATGTATGTAATTCATTATGAACTGATGGATGGACAGGAGGAGCACCATATCCTCAGCCCATTGCTGTGACAGCTGATGTGGGACAGGCTGCAGCAGAGAAGGCTCCTGATGGAGCCCACGGATCCCTCATTAGATGGGATTAGCTGCAAGTCTTCAAAATTATGGGTTTTTTTTGTTTGTTTTTGTTTTTTTTTTTCCCATCAGCACATGATGGAAAGGGAAATCCTTCTCCCAAAGGATATTAAGCAGCATGAACAGACCTGTACCTGGGGTGAAGAAGAAGAGAAAAAAAATCAGAGACCCAGCAAACAGCACAAGCTGGAAGGGACCTAGAAAATTCATCTGTTGTGAAGAAATTCTTATTGATATTCTGGGGATGGAGAAACCAAGAGGCTCCAATGATCTGCCCAAAGCCACGGAGACTTGGCTCCAGCCCTCCCAACTTCTCAAACACAAGCTCAGCTTTTTCCCTGCCCATTTTGCAGTGGAAAAAGGGGATTCTCACCTTCCTGTTCCCAAAAACCTGTTCAAGCCCACCTTGGGCTTTTGTTTCAGCAAGACCCTGCCTATCGTGAGGTCATTTAGCATCACCTATAGCAACAACACGCTTATCAACACGCTTGTGACCAAAACCAGTACCCAAAATAGCTGAGTAGGAAGAAAAATTGGCTTTAGTGCCCCCCAAAATATCCAGCACCCAACAGTGGCAGGGGCCAGCCCCACCTGGGGACCCTGGCCAGCCCTGGGAGGTGATGATCCAGCACTGACTCTGCCTTGGGGTCTAAAATGCATGATCCTACTAGAAATCTTCAGAAAATTCAATTACTCCAGCACATGTTTATTCTGCAAACTTAATTTGAGCAGATTGACATATATGGAACTGATTACAGTTTGATAAAATTATCATCCATGTGGGCTTTAAAGACATTTCTGCCTTCCCTGTCTTTTTCATGTGAAATTTCATTGCATTAATTTTAATGGCCTTTTAATTTTCGATGTGGTTTTGACATTTGCAGAAGAAATGTACGTTAAAAGAGACTGCAACTGAAATTTTGTCTATGTCTTTCTAACATTTCTAACATTTCCTGTGCAGCAACTTCAAAGAATCTTGTCCCCACTGAAAAAAAACAAAAAATCCAAACAAACAACAAACCCAACTCACCACCAAAACCAAAAACTCAAATAGCTTCTGGTGCAACTGTTTTAACGCAGTACTGATCATAGCTTTTGATGTTATTTGTCTTAGCAAGACAAGGGCAGCCAGTGATAAAAAAAAAATAAAAATGTTTCCCCATTATTGTAAAAAAAAGAAAGAAATTCTGAAAATTCTGAAAAGACAAAGGGACCGATGTCTGAGGTTAGATGCACCAGCCTCTAATGGGAATTGAAAGTCATGACAAAAGCACCTGGGCAGGTGTGGAATTCGGTGACCAAAGTCACCCAAGTCTCCCAGGCATTGCAAAATGTCCCACCCACAAATCCACCCCCAATCCCTGAATTTCTCTTCCAGCATTTTCATTTCTAGGATGCTGGGATGTGGACCACAGCTCCTCCTGGCTCCTCCCCACCTTGGGAGTAGCCACAGGGGGTCAGAGATCTGCTCAGGAGGGGGTGGACATATGGGGACACAGCTGGGCTTCACTTAAGTAGGTATAATAATACCTCAATTAATTATTCCTTATAAAGCCCTAAAAGATGCTTGGGTAGGAGCTGAGATGTCGGCGCATGCTAAATTGATTTCGCTGGAAGGGAGATTATAAGAGGTGACTTTCTGAGCCTGGAGCGATGCCGTCAAGTTTCTTTGGGGCAACCCAACATTCCTCCCTATTCATCTTCTTTTTCACCAACTGATACACACATCACGGAGACACAGATTTATGAGGAAACAGGTTTTAATTCGTAAAGGCTGTGAAAAGAAGTGAGCTGGTCCCGCAGCAGGGAACCACTTTCAAAGCCGGGATGGACAATTTCAATCCTCCTCACGAGAATAGATGCTTTGCTTTATTCTCTTCCTACCAAGCTGCTTTAACAGCATCTTGAGGAGCCAAAATAATAACTCACAAAGTCTCCACATGTGGTATGAAAAGATTAGACATGGCTTAAGCAGGCAGGGATTTAAATCCCGACTGATAATACTGTAGTGAAATTATATACCATAAAGGCAGAGAAAAAGGGGTTGTAGTTTCGTTAAAAAAAAAAAAAAAAAGAAAAGGGAGGAGGTTTAATCTAGGGACAAAAGCTTTCCTATAAATCCAGCCCATATATTCTGGATGATTATTTCAAAAAGCTGGAACTTCTTCTGTTGATCTTTTAAACTGATTATGGAGCAAACGTATGCACTTTGAGAAACAGGCACTGACAGACGTGAATTTCAGATGTCCTTTTCCATCAGCTTTTTTCTCCTTTAACAATGCCAGATTGCATAATACTTCTGCTATTTCCAAATAACGTGGAAATTCAATTTGATGTGCAGCCAGGCAATTTATTGTACGATAGTTACAGCATGTTCTAAAAGACAGGCACTGAGAGGTTCGCTGCCTCCCAGGACCAGCCAGACTTGTTTCCAAATGATAAGATAATTTGGTCAACAGTAAAAAAAGCAAAAAAAAAAAATAAAAATGGAAAGCAATATTTTCTCCATGCTCAAACTTGACACTTCAGAGAAATCCTGAAGTTATTAAATAGAAAAGATATTCCAAGTGTCTACACAGAGCTGGTAGCTTCGGCCGGTAACAGCAGGGGGTAGCGGTGCCTGCTTTTCACTGGGGCTTTGCTAGGGGAAAGGTATTTTCCTGATTGAAGTGTTGTTTTCCTGCTGTAAATATATATATATTATACATTAAAAACTCAAACTTTCTCAGAAATATGTATATGGACAAATTATTAATAGATGAATGATACTGATGGTTAGTTACTTAAGACCTTATTTTCAAAAGGCTCAGATTCATAAATTGAATTTCAATATTTTTTTCCTCCAAAGAAAGGCTGGGATACAACCTTGCTTACATTTGCACAGTTGTGTAACTGCAAATAAGTGCAATAAGTGGCAGAGCAAACTCAGAGCAGGAATTAAGGATGTATCTAGGATGCAAGGACACCCAGGAAAACAGAAAGCAACACATCTTGGACAGTATTTCAATAACATCACTAATTCTTGGGGGTTTGAGAAATGATGACAGGGAGTAAATTTCATGTTTTGTGATAAATAAAGCTATGGATGCAAAACCACAGCTCCCAGCACTATCACGTGCAGCACTGGATCAAGAAAACCCACTTCAGGGTTCCCAGCACAGCTCTTCTCTTACGCAGCGAGGGGGTTTCAGACAAATATTGCCTTTCCATCAAATTTCTGTATGTGGCAATGTGTGACAATGTAAAACAGTTTCTGCACTTCTGTGAAGCTTTACATTTCTCATCTTGTTGCAGAGGGAGAGTTTATTCTGGCAGAAGGAGCATAAAAGCATCGGAGCATCCCACCATCTCCCCTATGGTTCCACCAAAGCAGACCAGTGCCCACCAGTACGAAGCACAGCACCCATCTAGATACCAATCTAGAAAATTAGATACCAATCCTATTTTAATGATTAATGTTTACAAATAATTTTTGCTATGAAATGGCTCAAATAATGTTTCATTCCTCCTTTCGCAACAGCCATTCTTGGACCTTCCAAGTGGGAAAAACTGCAATAGGACAAACTCAATCACAAAAAAAATCTCTCTTGGTTCTGGAAACCAGATGTGTGCAAATACTTACAGTCAAAGGAGACAAACAGAAGGAGAAAAGGCTCTGCTGAAAGCTTCCAACTGCTCCAAAGATTTGTAAAACACAGAGCTAAACACTAACTAATAGAAAATATTTGTTTTTAAACATTGACGAGCCAAAACATTTACTCCAGTGGGAAGTTTTTGTATCTTTCAGGAAGTTTATCATGTTTGCTGGTTAAGAACCAACACCTTATGTCCCATGGCCATATTTTCCCAGAGGACCTGCACGAAAACCTTTAAACCAACACAGCATGAGAACCACAGAGCAGTTCATGGCTCTGGCTGTTGCCACCAGCCGCATCAAGCCCTGTCCCATCCCTGCGCACACTCACACTCGGGCTGCGTGGCGACCTTGACGGGCTGTGAGCTCTCTCCCGGTCCCCACTCGTTGTATGCCACCACTCGGAAGGTGTAAGTCTCCTCTGGCTTCAGATTGCCCACGGTGAGTTGAAGTGTCCCAGACTGAGATGCGTTGACTGCCCGTTCCCTAAAAAAAAGAAAAAAAAAAAGAATCCTCTTTAAAACTCATTTGGATCTTAAAGCTTTACTTATTTATGTAGCTCTTAGCCTGAAAGGTAAGATTACTTATCAAACTTCAGTTTGAGGCTTGATTGTCTGTAAGGTTTGGGTTTTTTTATTATTTTTACTTTAAAAAGCTTAATTCAAGCAACGGGGCCCAGTGGGAATGCTGCAAGTGCTACAAAAGAGACTTGTATGTTAAAAAAAAAAAGTTAAAACTTCATAAGGTATACAGTATATTGGTCCTTTGCCTCTCTTAATAAAATGAAACAGGAACATTGATGGAAAGAAATGGCTGTTCAATTAAAAAACCACATCTCTAAAGCAGGGAGCGAGGTGCATATTGGACCGTAAACATCCAGCTCATGAAAACTGGGTTTGGATTGCTCTGCAAACCCAGCCCTTGCTGGTGCTCCTGCTGGAACTGCTATTGCCCCGCACCTTTTCACAAAGGGACCACGTGGAATTTTTTCTAAGATGGCCATGTCAAAAAATGCCATTGATGCTCCTCCACCAGTCCTGGTGTAACTGGTCCGTGATGGTCTCCAGATTGGAAATACAGCCCAGCCTTTGAGTGGTGACAGGACATCATCCTCCCAGGGCAAGAGCCGTGTCGTTTTTCCCAGAACTATATGCACCCAGAGCTTGGAGGGTACCCACATCCTGGCACTGGGTCAAGCAAAGCTCTGCCTAGCTGGGGCTCGGTGCCATTCGGAGACAGAAAACAATTAGACAGACCTGGTCTCATTAATGGGGGGATTATCTGAGAAAAACACAATCCCTAAAGAGTAAAGCAGGATTTAAATTGGATGAAATCGCAGTCATTTCACGGACAATCTGCAAACAGAAGTCAGTAAAATTGCTTTTGTAACTGATTTATTCTGGGGGGTGTGCCTCGCTCCTCTCCTTTGCTACTGTGAAAAGCTAACGACACCAAAAAGGAAGATTTCATGCTGCAGAAAAATAGAATTTAAGACTCAATCAACTAATTGTCGAACTTTTTGCAGTGCTGCTGCAGTTCTCCAGGCTGCAACAGTCACAGCAGCAATTCAGAGAATGGAGATTATTGTTCCTTTGGGGAACATTTCCTCAAAATGAAATTTCTCAGACCAAAGAACGGTCCCTGTCCTCGAGCGCCAGGCTCCACCATTGTTCCAGCCCTCTGAGGATTTACTGAATGAGGCTTGGGTGAACATTCCCTGGGGAAAACAGCCAGATCATCCCTTAGCAGAGACAATGGGGGGTTAATGCCTCTATTCCAGCAGAACAGTTTTTCCGTTGCACTTGATAACACAAAAGCGGAGCCGTGGACCGAGGATGCTGGCAGGCAGAGCTTTTGCTATTTTTTGTGCTTGACCAGCTCAGTTAATTTTATTCTCTTGCCTCCTATTTCTAGTTCCTATTTTCACACCGTAGAAATAGGAACCCAATTGCATTGAAAACAGCTCCAACGGATTTGTAACCAACTGGCCAACTCTGAAAGCAGCAGTACAAGGGGGTCAGGTGTCTGCTAACATTGGACCTGATATTCCCATAAACCCCTGAAGATGCAGGAACCCACAGCAGTAACAGAGAAAACAAAAGATGCCCTGGGACTTCCTACCTGCAGGATGATGGGACTCTTGGCAATCCTATCTCATTGTATGTATTTTTTTATGGCAAAGAAGCAAGAAGACTACCTTCCAAACCCAAAATAGCAGTAAAGAAGTGAGAGAAGAAAAAAGAGATGATGTGATAAAAGAAAATGCTAGTTGGATCTCTGTGACAGTGTTATCTATGGTAATATGGCAAGTCTGGAAAGGTGGGACGGTTTGTAGCATTCTTTCAGTAAGCCTTTTCCCATTATTGAATAAGAAAGAAAAAAAACAACTGTACACATATCTCTTGCATTCGGCTGTCCCCAGCCCATGCTGAAAAATCAGAGGGAAGTTTCCCCACTCTTGCCCAGCCAGTGTGTTCCCTCCACGCACCTCAGGAGAGCACTGACCAAACTAAACCTCCATATGTTTTACTTTATGGCTTTGCTAGCTACCAGTTCTAGAGTCTCTTCCAAATGCAGCACCAGAAGCCCATAGGGCAGTGCAAGATCCTGGAACTTAAAAAAAAAAATAAATAGACTATATAAAAAAAAGTTCTGCATTTTCCTAAGCAAAGACTGAATAATAATCAGGCAAGCACCCCAGGACTGAGACCAAGAGGAATAAAGAAAAGAAAAGAAAAAGACAAAAAAATAAAGCAAAAGAAAGAGAGGGCTGAGGTTATGTCCTGGGCAGGCTGAGATGCGAGAGCAGTCAGCAGCCCACCCCAGCCCCATCCCACAACATGTCAGTGACCAGAGAACAGACATTTAGAAGAATAAGTGAACCAAGACAGAACTTTCTCGTTATTCCCCTGGCACAGGACAGAAATACCAAGTTATCCTCCTGGCACAGAGCTTACGCTCACAGGTTTCTGGAATTTTGGCACCCAGATGATCACAGACACCCAAATGGGTCTGTCTCCCTCAAACTCCCAAATCTCTGATGGCACTATGGCAATGTAATTATGAGCCAAGAGAAAAAAATTATCCCTTTTGTTTAAATGGGAAACCTGTCAACATCACACTGGGCAGTGACACCTTCACATCTTCAGGCTGAAGCCAGGCGAGGTGACCTTCACCCGTGCACAAACGTCCATTGCATACTCCTGCTGACCAGCGAGGGGTTAACACGCTACAGACTCTACGACAATGTGGGAATAATCTAAAAAGCACCAAACATCCTTGGATGAGGCACCTTTACATTTGGGGTTTTCTTTTTTCAACCCATCTCGGCCATAAATTACAGACTAAAAATAAAAGACCTTGACTAAAGTCATCCACCTTCTTGTAAAATGGAGGCTTCAACATGTCATTTCCAGGGCCTGAAGATCATGTTACATTATGGTATCAGCATGTAAAAAAATAAAAAAAAAAGATAATTACAGTTCCCATATATCTCCTAGGTGTGTAACAAATGCTTTTATAATGTTTCAAACACTTAATTAGTTACCTCAAGTAAGACAAGTCATGTTAATGCTCCTTGCTGTGAAATGAATACCATTAA
Organism: Syrrhaptes paradoxus; assembly: GCA_013400615.1. Lineage (NCBI taxonomy): Eukaryota > Metazoa > Chordata > Aves > Pterocliformes > Pteroclidae > Syrrhaptes > Syrrhaptes paradoxus. The sequence goes on from VZTO01006813.1 coordinate 122,910, forward strand.
TTTTAAAATGGATGGACCTTCACTACCTTGAGCTCTCTTTTTTCTCTCCCATTATCATTTTCCCACCAAGAAACATAAAGTCCTCGATTATAATATGCAAACCTCAAAAATAATGTAAATAGATCATCTGGGAATGATATTTTTGAACTTCGGCTGAATTCTGAAGATAGGTTTTAATCAAATATAAGGCTTTGTATTCAATTAAGAGGTCCCTTGATTCATTTCTTCACTCGGCAACATGCAGGAAGCTAAACTGGGAGATCTATTACCTTGTTGGGGATATTTATGCATTCATTAATTTGTTACTGAAAACAAGTTCTGGTGAATGTTCAGCTGAAGATAAAACTGGTCCCAATCTTGCAGAAGAGTCCTTCGTCAAAGGGTTTTACATTCAGCTGTAATATTGCCAATATCCAGGGTAATTTTCTTTTTCTTTTTCTTTTTTTTTTATTTTTTTCTTTTAAAGATCAGAGCATCCAATTTCATTTACTGGGAAAAATGTTTGCTAACAGTCAGTTAAAAATGAAGGATAGCTACAAATCAGGACTCATAATTTAAGCCAATTTGACAATTCAAATGTTGCAATCAAAAACAAAACTGTATTTTGGGGTTTTGTGTCTCATCTAAAATGCTAAACAGAAATATATTACCCTATAAATATTTCTTATTATTTATAAATAAATACAGTGAATCTTTTATTCTAAATTATGTTTTAAATTTTAAATATAGTGATGTAAATTCTCACTAGGAAGGCAGAACTCATTTAAAACTATGCACATGTAATCAAATATGCCTTGAGATGACATTTGGGGAGTTATTTTTTGGTTTAGAGACAGATCAAGAGCAAATCGAAAAAAATAAACAATGTCTCTTTGCGTTGACTAACACACTGCCCCATAAATATCAAATGCCTGCGTGAATCAATGCTCGCCCCTTGAGAAGCCAACCAGCAGAGATGGATGAGAAGATGGAAAACACATGGAAGGGCCACGAGCAAATCCAAACATCAAAATTCCATGAAAATTTGACCTGCCTGTGGATTGAAATACTCAATCTGGCCCACTTTGCAAATTCTCAGAACAAAAAAAAAAAAAACAAACTTGGTTCTCTAAATCAATTGGGAATTAAACATGGAATTTAATTACACCTGGAATTAAAGACATGTGGAATTAAAGACACAGAAGGCTGTGGATTTGGGAAGAGTTCAAAAATGGAGATGAATCCAATGCTTCTTTCTACCTGTAGACCACCTCTAGCTAACAACAAAAAAAAAGCTTTAAGGTTTTAAAATTTTAAAAAATAAAAACCTTTTTTTTTTAAATTTAGAAAAATTAAAGATAGCATGTAGGTGTGAGAGATGCTGGCGATGAAGCAGCACCTCTGCCCTTGCAGCACCCAGGGATGCCCCATCCCACCATCTGGGCAGCGTCCCAGCAGTAAAATGGGAAGCAAATCCCAAAGGCAGAGATTTACCCATTACATCGGTAAACTCCATATTTTTAATCTTTTAGGTGACATTATTACTTGGATATAAAAGACGGTGGTTTTTCAGCGGGTTTATAACATCAAGTGAAAGCTAAAATATCTCCTTTCTCTTCAGGGACAGTTTTCCTGTGTGGCAGGATGAATTTTTATGGTCTCTGCACATAGGTACGTGTGTGTACGAATGATAAAACTGAAATGAATGTATTTTATTCTAGTATTATATTCCCCTATATTAAAAAAAAAAAGGCATGATCAAATGTATATTAAGAGTTACGTATCTCCTGACAGATTCTCCATGCATGAAATCCTCTATTTCTGCTCATTTTTTCATCAACACCCTGCTTTTATCACCAACTATTATAGACAATCTCCCTTTTAAACCCAAACTTTTATCTCCACCGGAAACTTTTCTGAGTGCAGGTGTCTCTCTTGGCTGTTTGTTTATTTCCTAAGAGATGTGAGCTTTGTTTTATCCTTTTCCGAGAAACTCTAAGTGCTCTTTCCAGCCATCCTCAGCAGCCAGAAAACCCATTTGATCCCACGCAGGATGCTGAGCCAAGCGTGAAGATGAAAGAGCACCCCATCCGAAGGGCTCTGCTGATTCCACTACGGCAGTAAGGACCATCACTTCCTAAAGGGGTTTCTTTGAAAGGGCTGAACAGAAAAACCCTTCTGAGAGAGAGTTTCACAACATTGGAGGCTATTTTTCCCGATGGTCCCTGAAATGGTCCATGTGCCCTGGGTGTTGTGTTGGCCTTGGTGACGCTGCCAGCTGTCGTGCAGATTGTCCCCATGCTCGAACCCAGGGAGATGGCCTTTCTCCAGACTTACAATAATTTCTCCGACAGTTCCTTTGCATCCCTGGGGTTAATGTCAAACCCAATATATCTTTTTGCAAATAGAAAGTAGCTTTTTTGGAAACATAACATGTAAACAATAAACAACTCAAAAATTACAAAGGTTTTTCCTTTAATGAAAATAACACTAATTTAATCTCCCAGTTTGTCTGAAGGTTTGCAGTACAGGTGCATATTCAAAAGGTTTAAACACAGGTAGCATTTTGAGCCTCTTGCCAGAGGCGGCATAGTGGAATTTTTGTTTCATATATTGATTTGTTTAGTTATTTCAACACAGCGCCCAGAGTCTTCTGCAGGACATGCAGCTCATTGGGAATGAGATTAGGGCATCCTTCTGGCACTCAGGGCTTTGAGCAGCACCACAGAAATTCTGGAAGAAAAATTATTTTGAAGTGCAAGGAAATCCAGGAAGAGCTCTTTTTACACTTTTTTTTTTTTTTTTTGTGTTTTATAATTCTTTTTTTTTTTATTTTTATTTTCTATTNTTTTTTTTACCGGGAGTGACAAGGCAGCTGCTGAGCATCCTCACTTCCCACTCAACTCATTCATCACTCTTTTGGCATCAGTTGCTTTTCTAGGGCCAATTAACATCTTCCATGAGCGCCTTACAGCCTTCAATACATCCCCTTCCTGATGCTCCACAGAGGCATCATTCTCATTTCATACAAACCACTCTACACCTGGAGACTCGATCTGAC
>VZTO01006816.1:778-22850 GCA_013400615.1 Syrrhaptes paradoxus
GCTAAAATCCCAGCTAACGATTATAACAGCAAAACTTTCTGTTGATATGTTTGTTAAATATTCACAGTATTACTAGGGTTTGTAATGTGTATAACTTCTAATAATAAATGTTTTGACCTATTATAATTTATGAAGCCATGGCATAATGAATAAAAATTTAAAGTATGGCTAACATTTGCTTTCAACATGATAAATTTTAAATTTATATTTAACTACTGATACTTAAGTACTGGAAAATTTACCAGTTAATCAAACACTTAATTTAAATGCAGAAAAATGATTCAGTTATGTACTTCTCAGGGAATGTAAAAACTGAGATGAAGAAATAAGAGCAAAAAATTGTGATAAATTAGTGAATAATATTCATTGCAAAATACTGCTGCAAAAATTAATTTCCCATGCCTTACTAGAGATACACAATTTATCTCCAGGTCTTCAGTATTAGGAAGGAACAATACTTCTCAGGAAAAATACTTTTAGAAATATTTGTATTGTACACAAGGTTACCACAAAGTCATAATTTAAGGTTTTAGCTAGTTATAGATACCCTCTCTTTACTGTGCTGCAAGATGGGAAACTGGTAACCAACAAAAGTAAAGGTGAGATATAATCCTCCTGTCGACTTCCATCACATATTTCATGAACTGCGTGAACTCTGAAGAGAAAGCTGAACCAGTACAGATTCTGCACACCCGTAAGCAGAAGGGAATTTCCACCAGGTAAGCTGTTCTCTCCGTTCCCAGGTTCCACAGCCGTTTGCTCCACTTCAAGCATGACAGGTTCTTATCAGCTATTCTAGATGGAGCCCAAGTAGTATTTTTTACATTAATCTGATTTCTCACTTCACTTAAATATACTAGTATCTTTGTTTCCCTGTTAAAAGTAGCTTAATTGAGAAATTTCACCAGTAGTCTTTATTAGTCAGGTTATGGTTTATCAAGTCAAAATCCATAGTGCTTCTCCCCCATCTTATGCTTCCTCATAACTACACGTTTAAAAAGCCTGCTATCCTTTAAAACTCTGACTTAAATTTCTGCTTAAAGTAACTTTCAGATCTAGACTATTGGAAAATGTTGAAAATAAGATGCTTCTACTTTTTCCATGATTTTCCGATATTCTGTTAAAAAAATAGTATGAACTCAAAAAAGTCATTTACAACTTGGTATTCAAGCCAATGTCCAAATACAACTAAAGTATGATTCACACAATATTTTTTTCAATAGGAACTTGTGAAAATTCTGAAAGTGATCTTTGTCAGAGTTTTAGATATAAAATCCTTTTTGGTAATCTTGAGTTTTCAATGCCTATAGAAATAATTTTCTCTCTCACTTCTAGCCATACTTACATGAAGTCATATTTCTTTGAATGACTGAGACTTCAGAAAGCCACAGAAACTTGAAGGAGTAGGGCAAATGAGACTTAAACCTAAGCTTAACTATCCATAAGTTTAATTTAACACCAACAATACTTTCTGTTGACTCAAAAATATTATTTGAAAAATTATATATGAATATATTATTGATGTCCATATTTGCAGCATATAGTGATGAATTAAAATCCATACTATATTTTATTGAGATAAAGTACTTATTTTCACTTGAATAGTTCACGAGGTATATGTAATTTAGCAGCATATCAAATACTTCTATATGCAGTCTGCAAAGTCTGCAAATACAAATTTATCCCAGTTTTCTGTTACTTGCTTTTCATACCCCAGTATACCCCATAGTCTTCTGTAATGTGGCATGGCTTACCTGTGAATTCATATTTAAGCTCTGGTAATTTCTGAGATGCAGGTTACTGGAGGTATAGGTTATACATTGAATATATGGCATCCATAGCAAATAATATAATTATTGTCTGTAGTCTAAATAGCAACTGCACAGTAATTTATAATAAAAAGACACATTAGCTAATGAAATACCAAAATTCCTTAACCTCTACCACACAAAAGAGTGTAAGATTTAAAGCTTGTTAAAATTAGATACTCTGATATATTTTTTTTGAACAGATCTATAATTTGATATTCTACTGTTAAAGAAAATGAAAGAAGAAAGTGGACTTTTTTTTTCTTTGATGATAAAGAAAGATAACCCTGAGGTGGAATTCAAAGGTTCACTTTAAAAGATCCCTTTTCTTTCATATCTGGTTTCTTTTTTATTTTTTTCTTCTCAGAGGTAATTTCAAGCTATAATTGTTCTTGTACAAGATTTGTAGGTACTTTGATAAAAAGCAGAAAAAGAAGAAACCCACTGATAAGATCAACTAAGGTTGCTTTGGAGCAAAAGCAGGATTGCCACATTTCTGTCCAGAACTTCACACAGGGTATGTAAATATGCTGAATGGTACAAAAGCAAGCTACCCCTCATCACACAGAGGGATCAAAACATACTGGAATGCTTGTGCATGAGTTATAAATTTTACCTAGACATGCTGATCCCACATGTTCCTAGAATTTCTGGACATCTAGCTAATCCCAAACACATAAAACCCTTCCATCATGCTTCACTGTGGAGGATAGATGAGCCCTCTCTGTCCTAGATGTTTCCTCTCTCCGTCTCATCCTCTTTTCTATTCTGTCTAACAGCCCAGCTTTTCTCTGGACACATTCCCATACTAATTCCTTCTCTGAAGCCATGTAACTTGAATAATAAGGTCTTAGCAGGCTCTTATGCAATAATATTGATACTTCCCTATTTCACCTGGAAACACCTTCCCTAACATATTCCAAAATTAGATGTAGTGTCCCAACAACCACACCACACTGACAACTCCGGTCATTCTGTCATCAAAATTATCTCCTTGATCTACTGAATCACTTGCAACTGAAACCCCTCCTTCTCTAGAAGAAATACTTTCCTATGTAGATGATGCTCACGCATTACTGCATTTTAACGTAATTCATCACTCCATTCTTCACAGTTATCCAGAACTTTGTACAAAAAGATGGATCTTCCTCTACACAATTTCCAAATTTGTGCTCACTGCAGCTTTACTATTTCATACTTTGTGCTACAGTTTCACAAAGAAAATACCGAACAGTTTTGACCTCATGAAAAATTCTTCAAAAATGTCACTAATAATTCTGCTACCTTTCAATTAAGTGAGATTTAAATTCCTTCTCAGACACTAATCTAGATTAATAGACAGGTTGAGATTACCTTTTGTACTACTTGCAGGTTTAATTATTTGCATTCTACGAGAGAGCTGATTCATCACTGGCATCAATACTTTTATTCGGTATTACTGAATCCAGTGTCTCCTTTCACAACAAAGAGGCTGGACTCACACTAAATCCTCAGGAATGTAAAATTAAGGAAGTCTTTAGATTATTAAAAAATCAGTAATTAAAGAGTTAACATATCAGAAAGTGGCGGGAGGGAGGGAAGAAACAACAACAAGAGAACAAAAATATGAGACTTAAACAATCAGGAGAACAACATTATTACTACACATCCTTGTAAAAGAAGAATTGATCTAGTAGAAAAAAAAGTCAGTTCTACCATATTCTGCTGTATGACTTCAGCTTGCAATCCAAAGTACATAATATACATAAGATGCATTGCAGTTGTGGTTATCTTAATTGTCGTTCTCTAAAATATTTGAGCCGTAGATTTATTTCATCTTTGCAATGTGCTTTGCCTTCACAGTTTCATTGTAGCTTAATACAGTGCTTATTTCACAGCTGTCTCTCTGAAAGGCCCGTGACAGGCAGCACTTACTGGTGGAACTAATGAGAGGCTTGTTTGCCATTGCAGCACTTGTGGCTGACCAATGTTGAGACCTGCCTTCTGAATGTTTGTCTCCAAAGAATTATAATCAGATTTTCCAATAAGATGTTGAATTTTGATACCAGTATCAACACCACTAAATGTCTTCCAAATTATGAAGCCATCTAAACCACTAAAATTGTGTATTCTCTTCTCCCACTAAATCCCTGCCCCATTTCACAGAATCACAGAATCACAGAATGTTAGGGATTGGAAGGGACCTCGAAAGATCATCTAGTCCAATCCCCCTGCCGGAGCAGGAACACCTAGATCAGATCACACAGGAACGCATCCAGGCGGATTTTGAATGTCTCCAGAGAAGGAGACTCCACAACCTCTCTGGGCAGCCTGTTCCAGTGCTCTGCCACCCTCACTGTAAAGAAGTTTTTTCTCATGTTCATTTCTAGCACACATATACACCAAGTAGCTCGATCTACACAAAATACATTTCTTCATACAAAAGGCCAAAGCAGCCCAGTCAAAAAGATTTCAATTCCACAAAAAAACAGCTTAATGGGTTTTTCTAAAAGATGAGTAACTGCTTCTGATTTAAATCACTGTAAAAGCAATGGCAGTTTAGTATAGCCCTTGCAAACCAAGATACTCAGATACAACTGCATTAACCAGAAGTTCATGTTTCTTTCTAACCACTGAGGAAATTAAATTACAGGGAAGTTATTGACTTCTGAGACAACAGATGAGACTGTAATGTCTTCCTTTGATTCAGTTTTGGTAGATTTCTGTGGTCTCAACCTGATGGCCAGAGGTAAGACTGAACACTAGTATATTTTTTTTCAGCCTAAGCACTAAGAAATACTTTAGCAAATCTATGTATGTGAGAAACAAAATAGGTAGGGTCAGACCCACAAATGTATAATTTAGCCACCAATCTTCAAACTTGATGAAAACAAGGAATCTAAGATAATGTGCATCTGACCTTACCATTCAAAGATAAAAGAGTATGACAATAAGAACAAATGAAAACCAAATAGAAGTAGAGAAGTTCCAGATATGTAGTACTAGCACTTTAAAAGGATGAGGCAGCAAATCACCCCTCCAACGCAGTTTGACTTCAGACATGCCCTTCAAATACTGCAAATACAAGTGCGAACCAAATCAGAATAGCTTCCTACACTGCATGAATTATAGGGACAATATTGGAATTACTGGGGGGAAATCTGGCCTGTGTGATGCAGAAGGTCAGACTACAAGATTACAACGGTCCCTTCTGATTTTCAGATCTATGAAGTTATGAATAATTTAAATAACTTTGCAGGACAAAAGCTGAGCAGGCAAAAACTTTTTTCACCTCACCCGCCAAACGCAGTTAAGCAAGATTAACAGATACCTGAAAAAAAAAGACTTTTAAACACTGAATAGCTGTTTCCACAGCTTTACAATGGCCAATCTAGCCAGTTTCAACCTACTTGCTACATGGATGCATTCAGGAGTACAGCTTTACGGAAACCTGAGTAAACCAGGAAATTGCACTTGGCTGAAGATTTTTCCTCTGTTTGCAAATGAAGACAGTAAAATGAACTGTGACATAGCTTACTTGGTAATTGACTTACAGATCCTTGGCTCTAAGAACATGAGGCCATGGTTACATGTCCACTTTAATGTGGCACTAGCCCAGGATGCTGCTGAAGAGGAGCATCCATCCACACACCCAAACAAGCATCCGAGTCCCATCCCTTGAGAGGACTGATGCAGCTCAACAAGTGGCCGCACAAGTGCTAGCGTTAGCACAGTGGAGTCGGGGGGCTCATGTAGCCATGGGAATTGGAAAGATAGACTGAACTTATGTCAGATTTAAGTAATGCCATAATCATGATTTGGGTCTCTACGAGTTTAGTTGACGGAAAAGCCTAAGATGATAGGTCAAAGCACAAGAATGCTTACTTTCCGACTTATAGTATCTCATAAACTGCATGTTCTACAGTGGACTCTCAGGTCATTACTTTTGTATTTGTGACCCAAAGATTTATTCAGTTTAGCAATTTCTTCATTACAGTTCACACTGCATCGCTGCACAGACTCAGAAAGCAAGCTGCTGAATACAAATATTTGAATTAAAAAACCCAAAGTTTATCAATAAAGCCTCTACATACAAACACAAAAAGTAAATAAACACTCCTGTCCTTGGCTTCCAAAGGAACTCTGTCTTCTGCATTATTAGAGACAGAAATACATCAAGAATTCTATCAGATCACATGTTATTTTTAACCACATTCGTATCACAATAAAAAAGAATAATGTCCTCTGTGGGGAAACAAACACATAAAAAGCAGGGAATTTTGAAAAAGCGACCCTGAAAGATTATGCACAGAACAGTAAAGATGAAGACAATTTTCTCCGCTCAGCCTTTAAAGGACATATAGGAAGTGAAATAGTTTTCTCAGGATCCAAATTCTCTGCATGCAGGAAGTTCTTACCCATACTACTGATTACTACTATCCAAAAGCACATCATGAAAGACCTCCAGGATCCTCATAAACCATTTAAAATCTTTTAACCTACAAAGCTGAAAAATATCTGGCAAAACCAGCTACAGAAAAACTGTACTAGTGTGTCCATCAGATCATTAGAGGGTTTCTACGTTCCTGTGTCCCATCTAACTAAGAGGCTATGTGGCTCCATAGCTGCTGGCCCTCCTTTTGGAGCATTTCTTGAGAGACAGTGAAGAGGTATCATCCCTGATCTGAAAAGGCTCTTAGTTCACCATTACTATGTGCATGATTAAACATTTACAAGGCCTTGGCCACTGTACTAGCTGCTGTAAAGAACAGAAGGCATGGTCCTGATATTACACTGAATCTCCAGAATCTCTTGTTTTCACAGCCTGTTTATGTCTCCGTGAGCTTCTCTAGACCGCTCTACTCCATGTTTTTTAGAACATCTGTCATTAGGTGATCAAATAAAAACAGATGCTGACTCCCACAGCCCTGGTTTTTCACAAAATTTATTTTGACATCCATACATAGGGTAAACACTATTTGGGAGCCTAAATAGACATAAAAGCCTCCTTTTAGTGTACAAACATGACTTAAAAAAATTTATATCTAAAGGGAATCAGCAATATTTCTTCAGCTGCAGAGCTGAATGCACCCATGAGTCTGCTCGTTTGAAACTAGGAAACTGCCTGTTACAGTCTTTCATCTATTTCTATTCATAGTTGTTAATTTTTAAAGACACCAAAACAGCAAGAGGACAGAACAGTCAAAACTGTCAGATCCAGAGAAAAAACACATTAGTCACCTCCTGAAGTGTGCCTCCTTATTCCAGCCCTCCTATGGTTTATTTAGCAAAGTCAGCATTCTGCTTTTTGTCTTTGGCCCAGATGCTGTGCCTCTCACTCCATCTCAGCTAACCCTGCTGGTGCTTCAGCTTGCCAGAGAGAAGCGAAAGAGGAACACCACCCTTCATGCTCCACTCTACCACACACATCCACCTTCCTAGCCACAAACTGACTTTGTAGCCCTTCCTGTTACAGCTTTTACTTAGGGATTCATTTGTTCAGTGAACGTGGACACACAGAGGAATCACAGCCATGGACTTTCTATCCCAGCACTGACTTTGCGGCAAATGCTGCAGAAAAATTCCAGCCATAAACCCCATAATTTACCCCATCCTGTAGAGTGCTGATAGACGGGATAGGAGATTCTTTTAGAGCTGTCTCAGCAATGGTGTAGAGGCTGTACAACCCTTTTCTAATGTTCTCCAAACTCTTCTTTGCTTTTATAGTAGAACTCACTTAAATCAAAATCTCTTTGCACAGAGTTTGTGTGAGAAAGGCTAAGAGTTCATTCCTCCAGCCCTGATGGTGCATAAAGTCTAATGCACGTTTCAAAGGTGATTCTAGGGGACAGACTAAAGAAATGTAGTCTTTAATAGTGCAACAGATTTTAATTATTCAAAGGTATGTAAAACCACAACATACGCCAATTCTTTAAAATGCACCCTTTTTATATCCTTAACAACAAAAAGTAATAACAATTTCTTGAACACAAAAAATTTTCAACAACATTCTTTTCCCACTGTTTTCCAACCATCCTTGAGGCTCGTGATAAAGAAAAATGTCCCTGCAGAAATTTTCACACTGGAAGACTAGATGCCTCCTGATACCAAGAACTAACAAAATATATCAAAAAATATTGACTCATAAATGACAAAGCACTAGTATTTGGAAGTGTATGTGGTTCTCTAAAAAAAAAAAAAAAGAAAATCAAATGTATTTATGCATAGAAATTATAATGTAACACAGAAATGGTGTAACAGAACTTCTCCTGTTAAAAAAAACTTGAGTTGAAACAATCTTTGATACACTTAGACTATAATCCAATAAACTTCCTGACATGGAATATTATCTTATTCATTGACTGCACAGAATTATGCAGGAAGTAGGAGATGATTTTGTGAAAATAAAAAAAAATAATTGAATGTATCCAGAACCTTTTTGTTTGCAACCTGCTTAATTCAAGCAAAAAATATTTGCATCCTGTCAAAAGATTCGCAGTGGAATAACATTTGCTAAAAAAATTGAAATATACTACAGGATGATCAGTGGGGGGATAATCAAAGCAAAATATTTTTTCTCACTACCAGTTTCATGGTGAAAAACATTCTAAGTACGCTGTTACTAAATTAGTCATTATGTGAGATAACATGAGAGAACGGCACCTAGGCTGAAAGAGAAAAAGAACTTCATGCTCAAAAGATGACCTCTCAGAACAAAGATCAATGCAGCATTCCAGTTTCACAAAAATACCACAGAAAGGAAAAAATAGTTTGAAAATTATTGAATTCTAGCTGAAAAATAAGGCTGGAAATAAGAAAAATATAAGGAAATTTTAACCCCCTAGAAAACGAAAGTAGAAAGTAATTTTTTTTTCAGCAATTATAAGATTAATATGTATGACAAGAAAAACCTACTTCATATATTATCTTGACATCTTACTTGATCATTTGTCCTTCTTTTGGCCTGATATACCCCATTTTATATCTATTCCAGAAATTGCAAGGTAGAGGTGTGTGATAGCCATTTAATTTGTTTGGCCATCCTAGCTGTAAATATCTGACATGGTAATATCTGCCACAACCCATAGGAGACCGTGGGACAGTCTCCCAACAGTCCCAACTTCCTTTTCTCAGCACTAGCAAGGTTTTATCTTGGGTTTACTGTGCAGATGAAAAATATCAGCAACAATTTCTTTAGATGAGCTTCAGAAGGACAAGAGAGAGTTTTTCCTTTGCCTTAAATACCCCTACTTCATCGAGCAGTGGAAGCTCGGCTGTCGTGGCTGAATGAAAACACACTGCACACCAACCATACACGTATGCTCATTTTCTAAGATAGGGACATATAGTTTAAAATAATCAGCCTTTGCAGATGGATTTATGGAAGAGAGACAAGGAGATACAGACATTGAGTTGTCTCTCTCTTCCTGACAGACTGCAGATGTAGGAGCTCCCTGTTTAGCATCCCTGGTTCCCTTCAGCTTCCCAGTCCTTATGTAAAGACAGAAACAGAGTTGACGTCCTGGTAGGTAGGGATGCTCGGCTCCCCCAGCCAAAGAGGCTTCAATATCATAATCACATATCTGAGCATAGCTGCAAAATTCTGGTGTTGTCATTCACAGCCAGTCTGCAGCCACTTAATTTTTACTAAGAATATAGCCAAATTTTTATTGCGTTAGTGCTATATCCTCTCATAAGCAATGAGTCTCCCAGACCCAAGTATACACTATAAATCAGCACCGGAAAGACATCACACAAAGCTTCATTAAGAACATAATATTTCTCAGACTCTCATAATTAGCTGTAAATTACCTGTAAAACTTTTATTTAAAACAAGAAGCATTGCAAGTTTTCTAGTACAAATAACAACTAGTGGTGCACTCTTTAATCTGCTTCCACAAACAGAGCATCACTTGGTCTCTGTCTGCTCTTTTATTCTAACTGACAATTGTAGCAGAAAGAATTTTTCCCCTTGGTTGAGACAGATTATGAGGATTGTTGCTGTAAGAGAACAGTCATATTAAAACTGCATAATTAAATCTGACTGAAAATCTCTCCCACTTTGCTGCATCCTACTACCTAAAATTCAAAATTAAAATTAAAGAGTTTCAGCTAAAAGGCAGTGTAGACATATGCTTTCTGAGGAGCATCTTCTGTAAAGATCATATATTTGTTATCCACATATTCATCTTCTTCCATTTTTTTTCCCCCGGGTGTATTTCAAACTGTCAGTTTTCACACAGCCTTATGGTTTAGCTACCAGCTTCCTAAGTGACCATCTTATTCCACATATTCCTTTTTTTCTTCTGTTGAGATGAACTGAATGCTCCTGCCAATTTTCCTCAAGTTTGTGTAGAACTGTCAATATTAGAAACTCATTTGTTATCCAGTTAATTAGACATAAGGCAGTTTCACCATAGACATAGCTTTTCTCTGTTTCTTGGCTTTCTCAGTTCAGACATAGGGATAAGCCAAGACACTAATGTGATTTGAAAATGGTTTCTTTGCATGGAATGCCATGATATCACAGATGGTGGCATGACATGAAGTAACATAATATAACAGCTTTTTATTTTTTTTAATAGAATGTTTTCCCAACTGTATTCTCTTTGGTAACTGGATATACTGAACCTAAAAAGCTCCACTGTATACGTGCAATCAATTCATTGGATTTCCTACTTACTAGAACTCAAAAATGAGGCAAACACTGTGAAAAATATTTTAGGATTAGCATCTGTATGCTAGATGGTCCAAATGCTAATGAGGACATTATGCTCATGCAAAATTTCATACTCAGTTATGAGATTTTTGCCTGTGGTATTTGCTAAACAGTCTCACAACTCTGCCTCCTATACAATGTCAGAATGGAGGTTATCTCTCATTAACTCAAAACCCCTCCACATACAAAGCCCTCATGACTTCTGCAACACAGGAAGAATTACTATTCTTCTTTCCCAGAAAGGCACTAGTCAACCAATTAAATGACTAATGATATCTGTGAAGGTGAGATAAATTTATAGAAATACATACTATTGTTTTAATACAACACAATATTGTATTGCCTGCTCTGAAAAATAGACACAAACCAAGAAAATCTAGGTTATCTACTTCCACCACTCCATGCATCCAACTTTTTTACTTGGGTAAAATGCAACTCCATTCCACTGGAGTCAGAGACAGATGCTGCCTTAAAAAAATCACAGGCAGATTTTGCAAGACAAAAAACTCAGTTAGCAGTATATATGTATTTGTGGTTTCCAACAAATGCACCCCTTTCATGGACATAATTATAACTGTATAAACTTGGCTTATCTTCTTTTAGTTAGCATAGTTAATTTCTTTCCCAAATGAATAAAAACTATATCATTAATACGCTTTTATTCTGATATTTTTGCAACCACACAATATTTGTGAGGGACAAAATGTTGTGTCATTCTTCTTTTAACCATATACTTAAACTTCAGAGAGAATACAAGTTTACTCAGGTGCCAGTAATTAGCTTTCCTATTCAAAATGCTTGAGTTGTTAATACTAGCTCACCATGTTCAGCAGCAGTATCCTCACCAGTTATCTCATCCTTTGCTATGTGTAGTTGGGCTGCCTTTTTGGTAGCATATTAGGTACTACATGTCAACACTATGGCAGATCTCAGTTTGCAGTGTTCTCTCAGTCTGCAGCAAAATAAGACAGTATATGACATTTCAAAGGTGATTCTACAGGGACAGGCTGAAGATCTGTAGTGTCTAATACTCAGTGCAACAGATTTTAATTTTTCAAAGCTACGTAAAACCACACCATATAGAAATTCTTTAAAGCGTACCCTTTTTATATCTTTATCAACAAAAAGTAATAATAATTTATTGAGCACCAAAAATTTTCAACACCATTATTCTTTTCCCACTGTTTTCAAGCCACTCCTTTTAATTTAAGAGAGCACACATTTTCATTAGGTTTTAAATTTTTAGTGTAGCAAAATGTTTCGGGTTTAAAGTCAATCGTGTCCTGGGCTGTATCAAAAGAAGCATTAGCAGCAGGTCAAGGGAGGTGATTCTCCCCATCTACTCTGCTGTAGTGAGACCACACCTGGAGTACTGTGTTCAGATGTGGGGCCCCCAACATAAAAAAAAGACATGGACCTGTTGGAGAGAGTCCAGAGGAGAGCCATGGAATTGGTCAGAGGGCTGGAGCACCTCCCCTATGAGGACAGGCTGAAAGAGTTGGGGTTGTTCAGCCTGGAGAAGGCTCCGAGGAGACTTAACAGNATCTGTCTTTAAATTATATGTAACATAAATAAATAATAGCATATACTTTCTTAGAGCAACTACAATTTGGTAAAATAGTTTAATACTATTTCAATCATGTTTTCTCCTCAGGACAAAATAAATAGGTATATTTATTTCATCAATATCTTCTGTTGCCCTTACAGCAAAACATTTTGGTCAGTTTTCTAGCAGGCAATTTAAGTCATGGCTCTGTGAGCTGAACATTATTAAACTGGAAATTGTTATGGTGCTGATTTAAAGTGTAATGCAGCCAGTGCAATGAATTGACTTTAACACACATCAGACTTTTTTTTTTTTTTTTAAGGCACACCTCCAGTATTAGGGGCTAGAGTAACTCATGTATGCACAGAACACATCTTCCATTAGAACAAGAAGGTTTTGCAATAACTAATACTTGTCTGCTTCAGATTTCTTCTGAATAGGTTGAGGACAGGCATATATAAGAACCTACCCATTGATATTATATAATCACTGTTCACTTCTGCTTCTGTTTTTCTGTGTGGCTCCCACCTAGTTTCTGCAGCCACTCAGTGGTTGCTTTTCAAAGAGCGCTCTGTTTCTAACAATCCTTCCATCAAAACAGTTACACTTGTTCAATGCAAAAAGCTATTTGAAGCTTAGGACAAAACCACTTAAGATATGAAGAAAACTAGGGCTGATATGCACACCAGTTGCAAAATAGTAGAGCATTTTCATGGACACATTTGTCCAGA
Organism: Syrrhaptes paradoxus; assembly: GCA_013400615.1. Lineage (NCBI taxonomy): Eukaryota > Metazoa > Chordata > Aves > Pterocliformes > Pteroclidae > Syrrhaptes > Syrrhaptes paradoxus. The sequence goes on from VZTO01006816.1 coordinate 13,562, forward strand.
AAGTTCTCTCTGAGCTTCAGTCTGCTCATTTTACTTTGTAATATATTATTGCTGATGGTAATGTGAGTTTTGACAGAGCAGAGAGGTCAAGATTCAAAGTTTTAAGGCTGAAGGTTTCCCAGGGATCCACTACACTAAAAACTGTCTAGGTCATATTCACACAGAAATCAGCATTTATCAGCTGCCCACTGAAGGAAATGAATGAAACAGTCAGATTTCTTTAAGATCTCCTCACTTTCATCATCCATTCTTCTATCTGGAGCTATTGGACCTTCAGTAGTTTCAGAGAGGAATTATTTTGTTTAAGGGTGAAAGTGGGAGCTCTATATTTTTAAAAGATTAGTCCTCTGCTGTGTGCGCTAGATGTACTTACATAACTGTCTGGCCAGGCTCAACAAAGGTCTCATCAAGAGATCCAACAATTAAAATATTTCCATGTCTAACTTTTAACTAGCTTAGCAAACACTTACCCAATTAAAAATGAAAGAACTGGGCAGAAATGGTTCAAGGTTTTCCTTTAGACACACAGGCAAAATTAATAATATACTTATCCTCAGGGTATAAAAATAAATTTTGCAGTACCAGCAGACGAGGTTCCTGTTTGGAAGAGAAATTAAAGATCTTGCAATGTGATGTATATTTACACTTATCTAATGAAAACCTGATGAAAATCCTAAAATTCAGTGATATCTGAATCAGCCGTAGAGTCTCCAGGGATCCAATAGTCTTCCTATTGGGAATAAATAAGACAAGAATGAACTTCTTGAGGGGATCCTCTCGTTTTCTTATTGACAGGATCCTTCAACAGAATTTAAAAAGGAGATTAATCCAGCCTCAAATAATAATTCTTTAGGTACCCTTCAGTTCATTTGTATGTCTGGTAAACGAAAAAAGCCTCAGACCTTCATAATCCATTCTCACTGTAGGCAGGTATTACCAGGAATGTCAGAGCACTCAACTTTTATGGACATAAAGATTTCTTTACCCTCTAGACATTTCAACAGATAATTTTTAGGCTTGTCTCCTTATTTTCTCCTCATAGAATTTCCCTTCACCCGCAGGCTATTTTTAATACATATTTCCTATCTCAATAACGAAAGCATTTCACATGAAGTGATCTTGCTTTCTTACCATTTCCAGGGTCGGTGAGCTTTTTCTGTGACTCGGAAAATATGAATTGTGTCTTGCAGAGAGATCTTTAAGAAAAGAGTGAATGCATTTTATAAAGTCAGCATACTCTGGAAGGCCAATTATTTTCATGCTTGATCTTTTGTGGTGATTTTCCACATTGTCAACTTTTTCAAGGAGATAAAATATTTCCTTGTTATGTTATTCTTTATCCTTCTCAAAGCCTGAAATACCATCTCCTGAATTACTAACCCCTTCTTCTGCAGCACTTGCACAAAAATGTGTTTTATTTATCAAATACTACTACATTCTCTCAACCTTCCTTTTCTCTGGTACCAACAAGACTGAACCTATGTAGAAACATCTCTGCATGAAGAATAAAAGAAAAGTGCTTTGTGTGCATCAAATTATGCAGACCTGCGGTGTGATTATTTACCATACAGAAGGAATGTGGGGGTCAGTTTTATTATTTTTTTAACCCAGATTTTTTTCCAAAACATATTATGAATCCACGACATTATGTCTTATTAGCAGTATTACCATTAGAGAGAGAAATGCTGGCCATAGAAAATTCAGAGCATGTCTGTCAGACTGGAGAGCAAGAGCAAATGATGCTTTTTGACAGAAGATGCAAAGGGGGAAAGCTTTTTGACAGAAGATGCAAAAAGTCTTCTGGAGGGGAAAGTTAGGATGTTATTAATTGAAATTTTTAGTCCTAAAACTGTCTTCATTTAAGAAATTCCATAATTATTTAAAGTGAGGGTTCTACTTTACTGTCCCCTTGAAGAAGCATACTGCTAAGTGCTTTTCATAGCTAAACACTTTGAAAGAACAAGAAATATTACTCAGGCTAGGCCATTTTATGTTTTTTTTAGGGATAACAGTGAAAACAATTCCTTGTCCTCTGAAAAATACTTAAAGTGATTTGAAGTACATCATATTCTGTGAAGAAAGAGATATTACAGTGCCTTAGTCTATTGCTGTAAAGACCAAAATTTTTCTTTTTCTGTTATTTGTCTGCACAGTGAAGGAATAGTCAACATTGTCAAATCATTCTGCGTACTTTCAAGAAAATTTATTTGTTCTGATGTTAGAAACAGTTTAGGCTGATTTCTGTGTGGACACTAGTACTAGACTGCAAATCAGTATCTAACATTGCTATTATGAAAAGGAAAGGTTGTATATCTGTATAAGGTCCCATTACTATAATAGGTATGGAAAGATTAGCATCCTCCATACACTTAGGCTTGTGTGGTTAAAGACTTTACAGGCATAGAAAATATTCATTCCTAAATTTTTTTTTTCTTTTATTACAGACGTGGAAATAGGACAAGTTTGGATCCACCCTGATCTTACCAAAAAAAAACCAAACCTTTTTTCATTTTGAATATTTTCTGTGATGAGAAGAACATGGCAATGAAGCCTTTCTGAATATTGCACCCCAGCCAGAATCTGAGACATACCTAGTTCACCTACATTGATTTCTAACTCCTATATTCTGCGGCAAACTTCCTTGAATTTTGCAACACCTCACTGGAACAAGCTAGAAAACAGAAATTGCTATTAACATAATGCTGTCATCAGTTCAGGAGCCAACAGTTCTCAATATTCAGGAATGCTATTAGGCATCATGTATTTTTCTACCATGAGAGAAGGTCATCCTAAAATCTGCTTATAATACAGCTGGGGGCGGGGGGGGGACACTAGAGCAACTAAAAAAGGATACTATGCACTTTTACTGTTAACTGATACAGTTCAGTACAGCTGGTTACTGCATTCATCCTCTATAGTTCAGTATTGCTGATAATTCTCTCAAAACCAAATTACTTACTGTCTTTCCTTAAAAAAAAACCACACCAAATCTTACATATAGAGACAGTTGTTTAAAATATTAATTTGACACTGTATAGGTTTAATTGTGGCCCATTACAATAATAAACTGTTAATTACTTTCTTTGCTGCAATATCAAGAAAAAAAAAGCAAGTGTATCGAACCTGAGGGGAAACAGGCTTTTGTTATCGTATCTACATGATTAGCTGCTATACAATAGATCTTTTTACTCATTATGCTCTATACAACATTATAAAACACAATTATATTGTAGTGCTAAAGTATAAAAACACAGCAGTTTCATGTTTTATTGTCTTTTTAAATGAGTGGTGGTATTAAATGCAATGATAACATGGAAAAGAGAATATTTAATGTTGTGATTTTAATTTAGCATTTGGCAACACATATAGATGGGGCAGGGTGGCATTATTTGAGCAACAGTTTCTGCAGGTAAGAGGATATAAAACTCAAAAGAAATTTGGACCAGTCTATTAAAGATTAGGAAATAAGATTAATGTGTCAACAACCTGACCTTGTAAATATACAGACTGTTATCTTTCTTATCGCTGGGCTGCAAGATGTGTAAAATGGACTCTGTGGTCCATTAAATGAGATTCTACTAGACACTAAAAGTAGGACAACTTGTTCCTTCTCTCAAACAAGAAACCAATCATGATACTTTGGTTCTATTGAACACAATTTTGGCAACTAAGAAGTATTCATGGCTTTTTTGTTCCTGTAAAATACTTACCCTACCTCATCCAAAAGAGCAAGAAAAGCTGTTGATTTTAATAAAGCAAATGCTTTTCAATTTTCCAGAGAAAAATAAAACCTTACTTACTGTGTATTTTACAGTAATGTCTTATGTCATTCCAGATTTAGACCAGCGAGTAATTTTCATCATCTTGGACCAGACTGAAAAGCATAGCCAGTCATTACAAGACCGTTACTGGGCTCACATTTCTTTCTCTAGAGATAACCTGTAAAAGCAAAGACAGACATTAGGGCTAGTAGTATCCAGGATTTTCTCTTTAACGCATGATTCCTAATACATATTTTCAGGGTTTGGTTTTAAAAGGTCAGATGATTATCTACCTAGTTTGAATATGCAGTTGTTAATAGCTCCATATAGAAATTAGATATTTCCATAACAGCAATCTATGAATGATTTGTTGTTACTGAACGGAAAACCAAAAAACCAAAAACACCCCAACTACCCACCTCATAAAGGGATAACATTTCCAAAAAGGAAATGGTCCTGCCACTTCCATTTATAAGATGCCTTCAAAGCTCGGTGTCAGACCTCACTGCTGAAAGCATTACAATTACAACTTACCCAGAATACTTAATGAGAACTGCGTGTTTTCAACCTCCCACCTCACAATACTTTTGGTCTGTAACATTCAATGTTCAGTGACCATGGCCTTTATTCTCCCATATCTATCAAGTCTCTTAAGAGTTTCAAGAAAGCTGTTTGCTTGATGAACCATTTATTTCTAGATAGATCTTCATAGAGCGGGAAGCCACATGGGACACCTCTGAAGAATCTTGTACTTGGTTAGGTGATTATAATATATGCGACAGGAGTCTATTAATGAGACATCTAGATGCTTAAATGAACCTTTGAACACTTAGGCACCAATCCCGCTGAACCAGGATTATTTTCACTGTAAAAGTGAAGATCCATCAACAATGACTGAAAATACCCACCTGCTAATCCAAGCATTTAAATCCACGCTCTAAGCTTTCTATTGAGATGACTCTATTTCAGAAGTGATTTTTCAATCCATCCTTCTCAACTTCTCCATAACATTTCTAGGAAAAAGTCTTTCATTTCTACTCACTCTTGCAGATTTTATATGGATATATATGTACATACATATGTATCTACCTTAAATTGTTTTACCCTCAGAACAGCACAAGTATTTAGTGGCTTCAAACAGAATTCAGTAGGAACTGAGTAGATTATGAGCTTGGTTCTGAACACTTTTGATGTGGAGGAATTCTTGCAGATATACCCATCTCAACTCCTCTTCTTAAGCCTTCACTATAATTTAGAAACCTACCTGCAAAGGTTGCGTCAGGTCAGCATATGTGGCACATATGCTTATGCTACAGAGTTGATGGATTCTGCCTGTGGAGGAATGGATAAACTGAACAGATGGAATCAAAGGCTATTATGAAAGCAAAACCCTCAGTGTGCAAGTTCAAGCTGATGAAACAAAATCATCTGTCTTCTGACTGGAGAATCTTTTAATAAAGGGCATTCTGCAAGAAAACAGGATGCAAGGGAGCACAGAAATAAAATGTCTAAAACCTAAAAAACAGTGAACTGATGTTTCAAAGTCCACATGTAATGTGATTCCTACCTTGATTCAAAACCCACTGACTTGTTGCATAAAAGTATGTCAACCTCTGTCTTTGAAATGGATTTCCCCTGCACTCACACCTGCTCAGGTTCAGTATCTGAAGGGGTGGTTGTGTTTCGCCTTTTCTGAACCAGTTCACAGAAATTATTTGATTTGTATTCTTTAAGACCTAAATTATTCATCAGTTACCGAGCTGACAAAAAGAATTTCATTAGGCAAAACCAGATGTTGGCCCATCTTCATCAGAGACACAGGGCTTTCTTTGCAAAGATAAAGAGTGTCCTGAAATTCCTGACATATATCTGTGCATAATACTTAAATTTAAATGTTGATTAATTAAAAAAACCCAAGATACCTACCTTAGTTATATCTTCAGATTTAAGCATTTGATTCTCCTACACAATAGCATGGAGATAAAGGAATCTAAACAAGAAAAGGTCAATTTATCTATTATAAGTAAGCAAGCATATCTCAGCTTCACTGAGTGGATTAATATCCATGGTAAATTTGGCTTCAAAGGTTTGGTCTCTCCTGTAAGAGAAATCCCTATTTCTAATGTACAAACAACAGATGTCTTATTGCATCAGATCAGTGGTCTTACTTGGCCATTGTCCCACTATTTGACCATTATTCAGTTCTTGAAACACAAAGGGAAAAAGAAAGAATTCTCCAGTAGAAAATTATTGGCTGACCCGCTCACATATCATGAATCATAAAGATTAATACAGCAGACAAAACTAAAAAAATATATTTTATTGTGCTCTGGTTAGTTAGGATTTAACGTATATATGTATATATAAAAGTATTACCTTATTGACTGGGATAATATCCTGTAGCAGTGAGCTCCATAGCTTAAAATATTTTGTTTCACTTGTTTGTTAGTTTTCTACGGATGCTCTCTTTCTTACATTCTGGCAAATGTTGGTCCAAACATAAGAAAATGTTATCATTTGTTAGTCATGTGTATTGGTCAGTCAAGTTTTTCAGTCTGACTACTTAGATTTTAATCTTTCTTTTTGCTTGTGCTCATTCATAAGGTTCCTCCAAAGAAAATATGAGGCTTCTCTTCTTCTGCGTGGAAATCTGAAGTTCAGAAGAGCAAAATGAGATTTTAAAGCTCAGAAAATTTTGTTACAGTAACAAATAAGAGAAGATCAAATACAACCAGTGTGCATCTTAGAATTCATTTGCCTTGCAATGCCCATGGGAGGAGAGATTGGTAACCTCTCTTGGATACCATAGTAAAGCAGCTCTTCAGCAATAGTGCTGGCTTAGAGAGTTGCTAGTTTTCTCAAATACAGATGTTCTAAAATGTTATGCTATAGAATCCTCACTGGGTGCTAGCATAGTAGCCACAATCACCTTTGCTGTTCTAGTCCTGTATTTGGCTATGTTGCATCCATTATCCATATTTATTTACATGCTGTATATGAATTTCATTAGGTAGCATTTCATTAGGAAACTAAATTTGTGTAGTAAAAAACATATTGAAAAAGCACACAGATGTAACTGCATTTATCCGTCTCCTGAAACTTCTAAGAGACAGGAATGAAGAACTGAGTAACTCCCAGGGACTGAATTCATGCAGGGATGAATATGTCAGTCTGAGTGTGGGTTTTCTGCTCTTTCTTTGGCAATGGTTTTGAATCCATTCCTATGGGGCTACATCTTCTTGTCTGTTGGATGGGCACCACTTCCTCTGCATTTGATATCAAACTGCTTTGAGCGTTACCAGTTACACAGATATAATGATTCCAACACTACTTGTAGTGCCTAACAAGAGCAAAGGTGTCCTTTTGAAATGGAAATACACTTGTAAGAACAGTTTTAATAACTGCATTCCTTGTACTTTGATCACTGGTTGGGCTTGATAGATTACTTGTTTAAATGCTGCTCAATACATAAATATATATGAATAATACAAATTCCATTATTATATTTACATTGTTTTTGCAAACGTGTTTCAGGAAAAATGAGCAGCTTTTCATCTTACTAAAAAGCACTGAACAGAAAAGATAGAGTATAGGAGTAAACCATTATTTTGGCAGAACTAGCATTGCCTCTGACAATACCTACTCCCTGAAGTTTAAAAGGAAGATGTGAACATCACTCAGTACATTCAGATCCCAAACCTATATCACTGGTATTGTTAGGAGATGAAGCATGAAATTTTATTTCAAAGCCTGTAAAACCACTGTACAGTTCTGTCTAAAACTCATTCACCTCTTGGTTACACAACTTAGTCCCAAACTGACTAAAAATTTGGGGTCAAAGTCACTGAAGTTCTACATTTTCTACAACACTTTGATTTCTGAGTACTTGAATTCCAACAGGATGTTCAACATCATAAAAACATGGATGAGACCACAGAGACACCAAACAACTGAAAATAGGTTAGCCATAGCTCTGCCCTTCTTAGACAGACATAAAGTAGATTGATGAACAGAGCATCCCAACCTTTTCTCTTCCCCATTCAAATAGAAAACCAGAAATTCCTTTATGCAGCTAATGTTTTAGTATTGCACAAAAAAATTCTTCCTCAAGGGTATGATCATACTTGAATTTTACTGATATAATAATGCATTATTTTCTTTGATACTAGTTGTCCTCTTATTTTTGCACAAATCTTATAAATACTGACAGCCTTCAGCACAACCTTCAGTAAATTCTTCATGGGGGAACCTTGATCAGTGCCTTAATCTGGCCCCATACTGCATTCACATTGCCAGTAATCAAAGATCAAAACTTATTTTTAAGGCCGTAACACTGCTCCGTGTGAACTTTCCAAGAACAACTCAGACAGCTCTTCCTGCCACTTCATGCATAAATTATCCCATCAAAGAGCTGGTGTTTACTCTGAGCTCTTTGAAATTCTAATCACTTGTACACACCTCCTCAGGCCAGTCTGTGCTTTGAAATTTGGATTACTTACAATTGGGCTATTCATAACGTAAGGCTATAGAATGTGACTTGCCACCCATTTACGAGGCTCTGTACATCCAACATATCATCAAGGATTTTTAATTGACACACTTTTCTTCTTCAAAATTATTTTCCCAATGTAAGCTTAATATCAGTTATTTAAATCACAGCATAGTTAAAAATTGTGTTAAGAGAGTGTGAAACACATGCAAGTGTAATGTTAAGGTAGTCTTTCTATGTATTACTCAAGAGAACAGTTGTAGTATTTACTTACTTGGTGTGAATCCTGGCTACGTAGGTTGAGAAGCTACCATTTATACCTCAGCCCTGGCAGAAAGTGGTCAGATAAATTGTTTATTCCAAACGGTATTTCATCCTACACCATTAAACCATAAAATGAAGTTATTGCCCAGAATGATATAAACTCAGTCATACAAGGTTTCTGTGAGACCTGATAGGGACATCTTAGTTAGCCAATTTTCCACAGGCTGACAGAAGAATGATTTCACAGTGAAGGTCAGCAGCAGCTCTCTAGAGATTGCTTCCACCCCTCTCCTGGTATAAAGGACAGTGACTTTACAGTGGCACCTGTATAAAGTGGTAATTTTTGACTAAAGCATTGTCAGTTCTGTCAGTTGTCTACACATAGTTATTCCTTACAGCTACATACAAATCACCAGGGCTTTCAGCTACACACCAAGGAAATCAGTAGGAGTCTTTCAACACATCAGGTGCAGATTTGAGTGATTCTTGTAAATCAGTGAAAATTATTTTTAAAAAACACCTTTTCTGCAATTCCTCTTGCAATTATGTGCTATATTTTCTCTTTTTCATTATTTTGATTATGATACAAAAAAAAAAGTCATCAGAGGTATACCTAATAGACTCTATCTGATATCCTTTAAAGGAATATACCCCTTCTTAATTCACCCTGGAATGTAGTAGAGGCAGCTTCCTACAGGTTGTCTTCTGCACTCCCAAAGTATTTCCCAGCAATGTTCTAGTTTTATCATGGTCTGCAGATTTTGGTAGAAAGGAA
>VZTO01006817.1:0-17793 GCA_013400615.1 Syrrhaptes paradoxus
CCACCACTAAAAGTAGATGAGGAACAACCACTTTAGCTTCCAAATGTTAAAAACTGCAACGGTTAAGGTGCCTTAGGAATTGTTACAACTCTTCAGCTCCTAAGCATGATCTATGAGAAAGGCTTTTAGGAAAGAAGCAGTAGCACACTGAAGTTTAAGATTCAGCAAAACAGCACTTTCTCCAAGTAGTGAGTACTTTAAAAACTGAATGAGATAAAAATAGCTCAAGGAGGGCACCGAGGATGGAGTTAGGGAGGCTGCTTTGTAGTGTGGGTGGAAGGAGAGGATGAAAATTGCAAGCAAGGGGAAGTGAGAAACCATGAATCAGAGATCAGAAGAGGATACAGGAAAGTTTATGTCTGGAGACTTCATAGAGTAGATGGAGAAAGCAGTAACTCTTAAGAAAGTAAGATTTGGGAACCTAGGAACAACTTCCAACACATAATGGTACCTGATTTTTGAGGAACTAAAGTTTATGAATTATAACAAAAAATAAAAAAGGAAAAAAGAAAATAAATCGTCAAAGCGCAGATTTCTGTCATGGCTTGAATTTCTGATTTTACACAAATCCCACCTCCGGAAACTCCGCCTACTACACAGTCATCAACAACTAACAAACGTCTTGTTTGTCTTACAAACTAAAGAACTAAAAAACCCATCCATCCGTGCTAAAGTTTCTATGCTCTCAAAGACAGAATAGTTTTGTATTTAATTCTGCCCACCATGCATTTTTAATGAAGAGAACAAAAGGTTTAAGTCCACTGCTAGTTGTGAAGGAAGATCTACTTCATTTTTGCCTTAAGGGGTTACAACCCAGCTTGTCGAGTTGTAAACATTTGTTTTCTCAACTTTGTTGCTAACAGGCATTTTGGCTGCTCTATTTTTTTAACTAGATTCAGAAACAAAGCAGTAAAAAAAAGCTTTCAACATTGCTGTGAAAAGCACAGTTAAATAATAGATACCTCAGTAGATTATCTTCTACCTGAAGCATTACGTGCAGTTGTTTTGCCAGTCTAGTTTGACAGCACAAAAGGATTGCAATAGGTTTTACAAAACCCAAGAGTAATACAATGGTACCTAAAAACATGGTAAAATAGTAAATGATAAAAACCAAACTTGACACATTGTATTCTTCTCTATTGCCCTTCTAATTACCTTAACACCTACACATAAAAGGTATCTGGACAATAGTAACACAAAGTTTCCACTGCTACCCTACTATGCCCCCATATCCTGGAACACTCTTTAACCCACTTTATTCCGCAAAGCTCCCAGCATGTCAAACTGGGGGGGGAAATCAAGTCAAATCAGATGCAACATGTAATAAAAGACTAATTCATTTTACGAANAAAGAGAAAATTAATTCCCACAGGAAAACAAAGCCCATGAAAATAACAAGATTTTTAAAACAAAAAATCAATATGCAGGAATATTAAATTGAAAAAGTATTTTATTTTAAAGATAAATACCCACATTTTGAACAACTTATTTTGAGATCTAGGGGTGTGGGTTTTAGTTTTTAATTAAGAGAGCATCACTTTGTAGGAGAGATGTAGGGCAAAGAACAAAAACTGTACCGTTGTTGGTATCTGAGAAAAATTCAAGCTCACATTGCTTGTTTAGCACAGAGTAATCATTTGCATTGTTTGGGAAGGAGGAGAGGTCTGTTTATCTGCTTTTAAATAAGATTGATCTATATTTTCCAAACCAAGTAGCTATATTTCCGGAACAGAAATAAAATTTTAAAAAATGTGCAGAAAGGATTTTTAAAATACAGCTAAGAAAGTACAGCTTGGAAGCAATTTCTTCAATGAAAACCTCTGTAGAACTAAAGCTTCCAACAAAGCCAATGCCTTCTCACAGAAGAAAGCTTATGCCTAGCTAAAAATATTCACATGCTCTATTTTCTTTAACTGAAAATAGCAATCCTGACAACCCTAGTCCTGCAACACCATCAACATGTATGCAAGCTCCCCAGGTAGACATTTCAGACAGATTAGGGATCCATCCACCTACAGCACAAGGATCATTTGCAACCACCAAAAAATACCTAATAAAATTACATGCCCCTTTTGAACTTGATAACCTCCTAGCAAATAAACAACAAATCCAGAAACTCAGTTCTGTAGATTCCCATGGTTTTCCACTTCTGATGCATAAAAAATATTTCTCAAACTATGAAAAAAAAAAAGCCCGTTTATACACTAGTCCATCACCCTGCAGATTTTAAGTCAGAACACACCTGCTGGAACTCCAGACAGCAAATATTTTAAGTTTACTTTCATACAAAGAGTTGCATTTTTAATTGTGGGACCTTACCTTAGAAGAGAATTCTTGTGAAATCCCAAGTTTTTAATTGCTTGTTACAGCTCAGAACAGCCAGGGGTGGTTTTCCCCCTTGAACTCTCTGTTGTCACGGGCTGCACAGCCAGAATCTCCCCTTCACTGGGCATGGCCACAGAAAGCTACAGGAGTCGAGGAGCCAACATCTCGGCTTCTCGTCATCCTCTAGTGCCCTGACGTCAGCTCTGCGAGTTTCAGAACAGTACATAGTGACAGTAAATACTCACAGTAAAAAGCAACTCGTTCTCAAACAGCAGGCAGCTACATGAACTGAAGTCACAGCAGCAGGTGAGCTGTTGGCGAAGCAAGCGAGAACCAGGTGAAAAGCAAAGAAAGCGCCACAAGAAAGACAACCCCTGGCATTCCTTGTATCCACTATATTAACTTGTTAATTTCTAGGAAAAAAAAGAATAAAATTAGTTGAGCAGGCACTAACATTGTTACAACTGCAATGGCTGGCTGGGTAACTTGGCATCTGCTGCTAGCCAGCACACATGGAACTGCAACAGTGGCAGCTAGAAACAACAGCAGACAAGCTAGGAAAACTTGCACGCTTAGCAACTTTCTTCCAAGCTATAGTTAAGAAAGACAGAAGCAGTAATGGACTTCATGAAGTGAGACCTATTTAGATGTTGCCAGATTTCAGGCGAAAACATTTATTTGTGACTTTAAAATATTCCTAGTCAGTTAATTTATCTGTAGGATGACAGGAATCCTGTAAATATCTCCAGTTTCCTCTGAAATCTATGCTTTTTGTCCCCTACAATGGGCTCTTTTCTTCTTTCCCCCAACACAGATGTGCCTACTCAACACAGTGATCTTCAGGTTTACATAAACACTGTAGTCTCCTTTAAAGTTCACAAAAACAATCCAGTAACAATAGAAAGAAAAGAACCTGTCCTAAGGTAACTCTGAACACCCCCTTCCACTCTCAAGCACTTTTTTTCCCATCACGTGCTTTCAATACCTCGCTAATGACTAGTTCTCACTTTTCCTTTTGTAGGATGCCATCACACTTGGACAAAGCTTTGAAATAACTCTGCTGATTTCTCTATTTGTGTATTGCCCTCCCACACATTTTTTCACCCTAGTATCCACATTCTTCCACCCCCTAACGTTTCCTTCATCTCATTCCCACAGCAGCACGCTCCAACACCACCACTGACTTCTCCATAGGCACCCAGCTAGGACTTCAGACTTAAAGTTGGAGTAATCAAACCAGCTTTTAATTACAACATTCAGTTCATGGCACCGCTGTGTCATGCAACTATTTGACATTAAGAACAACATTACAACATACATTAAAAAGAACAACATAATCACCTCGAGAAGTATTACATGTATGCGCAGAACTGGGGTAGCAAATTACCCCTGGAACGATTAGCATTCAAGTGGCTCCGGACAGATCCACTCACAAAGTAGCTACTCCCTGTTTCAAACATTCAGCAAACTCGATGGTCACAAATTCTCAAAGTTCTTTCCATTTTATTATTACTGAATTAGTTGATCTTCATCAGGGTCATGAAGGTGAGAAAAAAAAAATGAGCTAACTATTTATGTTGGAGTCCTCATCCCAAGAGATAAAGCAAATCTACAATTGGACTGCTCCTTAGACCCACTCCAGCCTAACTTCTGACCTTAGATAGTGCTACCACTTAGCAGCACAAGGACATAAGGTCTTGCGTTTATTCCTAAACATGTGTATACAATAATGCAGTACACAGAGCAATCACAGCAGCTCATTCATTGCAAGATAAAAGTGTAGTTTCGGCCCTGACCTAAAGTTCACCAAACAGCAAATTCAGACGTACACATCCCCTGCCCAATCTGCTGCTGTGGCTTGGCAATAGGATGCTTGGTTTGAAGCTACCACTCCACTTTCTGTTCCATCCTCCCATAAAAGGGAGGACTTTCATACACTCCTGAACAAACCTGTGGGCTATTTTGTGAACTGACTCAACTGCCAAAGAGAAAGAGAGCAAAAGAGTTCAAATTAGTATTCTAAGCGTGATGCCAGACACTTTTCAACACTGAGACAGAGCTGATGTCTCCAGAGATCTGTAATCTGATGGAAATGATTCGATAAAAACTCAGTGGTTACACACACAAGAGAAACGCTAAATTTCTTGTTCTTTCTGAAAACCTCTCTCGCTTCCTCCGACAGACCTAACCATGGGAAAAAGGCTTCTCTCCTGCTCTTCTTATTAAACGTTTCAAATATATTGACTGCGCCAAGCAACCAGGGAACGGGAGCATGAAGACACACACGAGGAGTGTTTCTGGCAGTCAGCTAATGAAAGCGCAGCTTGGCTCCATCCCCCACCCCATACAACCAGCTTTATCCTCAGCCTCTGGAGAGCAGCTGTATCTCCTGAGCATGTTTTCATTACACACACGAAAGAAAATGACAAAACAAAGGGGGTTTGCTTAGGTAAAATAGGTGAAACAGGTCAGAAGCTGTTATTTTGAAAGTAAGCATGTAGCTTTAAATATGATTTAAGGGAACAAGTAAAATAATGTAAAATTATCAGAAACTAATTAGAATTGAATTAAAGGTGGGCATCAATGCACATTCTAATATTTCAAAGGAAATCAATCTTCCATTTACAAAAATCCAAATTTGCTCCAACATTTTAACAGCATTTTAACTCACAATACAGTTCTTCATGGTAAAAGCCTGTGCCAAGAAGTGAAATCTACTTGTTTTGTAAAAATTTATTTACTCCAGGGTACAGGATTGCTATTCAGCAACAGCAGCAAAACTGTGTTCAAGAGATGAGATACCAACTACCACTTTTTTTTTTTTTTTAAGTATTAAAACACTCATTTTCCTATCATCCCCCAATGCAGCCACTACATAAAGCCAATTCAGCTCTGTGACGAACAGAAGCAGCCTGTGTCAACCGGCCTGGCAGGAGCACACTGTCATGAGTGCTGCTCAGACTCTAGGCAAGATAGATGAGCTAAAAAATGCCTTAAAAGCAGGTCCAGCCAAGTTTCTTCTGCTACCAAAAGAAACTACGCGTCATGTCCAGACAGTTACTGGGCACACCTCCTATTCACCATATTCCAAAAAATTCCAGCCAGTTACTGGGCACACCTTCTATTCACCATATTTAAAAAAAAAAAAAAAAAATCCAGTAGGGGCTGTTTTTTAAAAATCTTTACTGGTTTACCTTGATTGTATAGTGAGAATAACACTGGCATATATTACCCCAAATTCAAGCAAACATTTTTATCCACAACCAGTTTTAACAAACTACTTTTCAACAGGAAAGCATAATCCTGCATGCAAAAAAATGGTTTTCCAGGATATAATTATTGGATTCTTTCCCAAAGCTTGTCCCCATAGAACTGATAATAAAATCCTACATTGAAGAGCCACTGATGATGAAGGTACATAGAAGTTCCAAGGCTAAATACAACACCAGTGCTTGACAACTCACAGAACACCTTTAATGACTCTAGCCTTCTTGGCAGTTAACATAAATAGACTTTCTAAACTCTAAAGAGTTATCAGTAATTACAGCACGCAACTTCAAACAGGGACTTAAGAACACATTTACTGGTAAACAGTTTTCAGCTGTGGATTACAAACATTCTCCACCTGGCTAGAGAGGTTAAGAAATAGAACAATGTATCATATCTTTTGGTAATTTCTTTAAAGCAAATTGCTATTTCAACTGAAATTCTTCCCAGATTGCACAATTTTTCCTATCATCTCAGGGCAATAACTGCAGTACTGCTTACTATTCAAAAACATATCTGTGGACCATTTTCAGTAAACTGGGAGCTGACGCTTTTGCTGATATATCCAGATTTTTTTTTCTCAAATCCAGCATTTGGATGAGCAAATGAGACCATCTTCAGGAAATAATTAAGACTGCCAATAAAGAACTTTTGTTGTAACAAGAAAGGAATGGTAAATTGGTTTCCTAAGCACCAAATTATATGGGAACAGCTGATAAAAGGCCTGAAAATATATCTGCAGGGCTAACACAAATAAGCACTGCTGTTAGCTACATGCTTTTCAAAACTGAGATGTGAATACTGACAGATGCTTGAAGTCACATTAAGGGAACAACTCACATTTTCTGACTTTGAGAAGTCAAGTAGCAGCCAAAATTCAGTATAACCAACAGCTTTATGGCAGCCGACAGGCCCAGAGAAGCTGTCAGAACAACCAACATTTAAATTATGCTTTTTTGCTTGTTTTCATGTTCCTACCCACAAGTAGGACACACTGTTTCAGTCACTTCCTAACCTGGTATCATGCTCTATTATCACCTGCTCAGTCCTTTCAACTGTGCTTACATACCCAAACCTTAAAAATGCAATAACTATCTATACTGTAATTACACCTTCTAACTTGATTAACAAGACAAACTTTCAATGGCCATACATAAGGTGGAATTGCCACAAGGCCCTAAGACAATAAATTCTCCTCCTCTACGAGTCTTCCTTATTTGCTACATCCATGACTTCAAGCTGATCCGATTGCTGCTGCAAACACTACCGTGCCCCCCATGAACTGCACCTGGCCATCCTCTAGTCACTTGGCCAGAGATCCAATGAATCCACTTTTGCATAGAATATGGAAACTTCAAGAGAGTCTTGGTATTAAAAAAAAAAAAACTCACCATGTATTTTGTCCCTTCTATTTAAAGATAACTCCAACAGTCTTCTCAGTAGTTTGAATCCCTAAGTTTCTACTGAAGTTACCGAGTGAATGAATTTCCTTCAAACACACCCGGCTACGTCAGGGCAACTCCTCCTGATCTACAGCTGAGGCAGCTTCACTCCGATTTAAAATGACATTCTCTAAAGTTATACTTTCCGACAGATTATAAGCACCTCGTCAGAGAAGCCCTAACATTTAAAGGCAAACAAACCCTCTCCCTTCTCCCAGCAGATGCCGCTTGTTTATTTTTTCCCTGTTCCCATGCGGGCAGTCCCACAGCACGGAGCGGTGCCCGGCCCCCCACGCCGCTTTCACGGAGCCCAGAGCTGACACACACACACACCGATCGCGCTCCGGTCAGTTTCGCGTGTCTCAGATTTCCCAGAGGGGCCCATCCCGACCACGAAGCGCTCCCCCCCCTCAGGTATGGCCCCGGCGGCTTCTGCCAGCGCTGCAGCGGCACCGCACGGCTTCACCGGCCCGTCCCCGCGGAAATGCCCCCGCCGAGGGGCGAGGGCTGCCGGTGCCGCCCGCATCCGCACACCGCCGCGCAGCCAGGCACCGCCGAGGAGTGCGCCGGCCACCCGAGGGCCAGGCAGCCCTGTCCCGCCGGAGAGCCCGTTTCCAGCCAGGGGAGGCGGCCGAGATGCCGTCGAGGCGCGGGGCCAGCGCTCTGCCCGCCCGTTCCCGCCGCGCCGGCAGCCGTTTAACGGTCGCGCGGCTCCTTCTGCCTCCGCCTCCCCGCTGGGCTCGGCCGGGACGCGGGGCTTCCGCCTCGCCGCCCCGCTGCCAAAGCCAGGGGAAGGGGTGCACAGCCTCGCCCCCCAGCGCTGGGCAGCCGCCTCTCGCCCCCGGTTCCTCCCAAACGCCGCGTCTCGCAGCCGGACGCGCGCAGCACCGGCCTCCCCGTCCCTAGCTGCCCCCTTGCACCTCACCTCACCCGGTCTCACCCGCGGTCCCCCTCCCCTGCCCCTCTGGAGCTGGAGGGCGCCCCGTCCTGCCGCCCGTGACCTGTGCTTACCCTGAGGGCGGCGGGGCGGCCGCCTGCGGAGCTCCGCGGTCCATGCCGGCGGCTGGCTGAGCGCAGGTTGGCTCTCGGGGGCAGGGCGGGCGCAGCGCTGGGACCCGCCCGCACAGCGCCGGGGCTCCCCGCCTCACCTGCTCGGGGCGGGCTGAGGGAGACAGCCCCGCTCTGCCGCCCCCGGCGCCGCCTTGCCCCTGAGCCCAGGCATTCCCCGCTCTTCACAGCGCGACCGTGGGGCGCCTTCCCGGGCGGCGGCCACGCACACGGCTCCGCTGGGCTCCCTGCGCTGGGGCTGCCACTCGCTGAACCACACCTTGGGCGGAGGGGAAAAAAGAAAAAAAAAAAAAAACAACCACAACCCAAAAAACTTCGCGGGGAGAAACTTGAAACGCGGAACTTTCCCCGCGGAGAAACAGAGACTCCCTGTTCCCGTCCCAGCTCCTCCCTCCCGCTCCCGCCGCCTGCCCGCCTCCACACACCGGCTCTCCCTCCGGCCGCGGGCTGTCAGCGGCCAGCGGGGGCAGGGCCGCTCCTCTCGGCTGGAAATTTCCTCTCCCCGAGCGAACTGTCCCGACGGCTGCCGCGGGCTCAGCCCTTCCCCATTCCAGCCACCAGGGCGCGGGGCGAAATCCCCGCAGGTGGGGACAGCCGCGCCAGGAGCCCGGGGCCGGGGCGGCGGTCAGACCCCGAGGCGGGACCCAGCGCCCCGAGGCGGGACCCAGCGCCCCGAGGCGGGCTGTTCCGCTCGGTGACCGGAGCTGGGTCGCGCGGTGCCTGTTCTCGAGCGCGCCGGGGACTCGTCCCGCCTGTGTGCTCTGAAGTTCTGCGCTCCCGACCCGTGTCAGCACAAAGCACCTCTCCAGCTGTGCCATGGGGTCAGGGGATGACACCGCGCAGTTAAATACAGCTCTTTGTGCAGGTAATATTTTGGCCAGAGGTTAAAACAAGTTGAAAAATAGCCAACGACGAAGCTTCTTTTTTTTTTTTTTTAATCTGGAAAAAGCAGAACATTTCATTTTAGTATACACGTCCTTTTCTGGTTCTAAGATTAAATAGCTGGAAAAAATACTGTAATGGATGATTCTATGTTAATATTCATAATATGGACATTGACTAGTATATAGTATAATATAGATACTGTACTTTGAAAATATTTTGCTTCTCCCGGTGTGGCCTTCTTATTTGTACTGTGCTTCTTCAATAAAGATTTTCTTCTGATTTTATTTTCTGCTTCTTCAACAGAGATTAAATAACCCTGAAGCTGCCCGTTTTGACAGACCCTAGAGGTTGTTCACACCCTGAATAACCGCATGCCATTATCAGGCACGCCCCATTAATCTGTGTGTATTTCTTAAACTAAAAAATTAATCACTGTTGAGTCAGATTTTCCATGGTCCAGTTTTCAAAGAGACGGTGTTCAACCAACTGATCAATAAGAAGAAATGCAAGAACAATCCTCTTTAACACCTCTGACCCTTTCTCTCTTTTGACAGTCCACTTTCTTTTCTCAGACTACTCAACCTCTTTGGCTAAACCTTCCTAGGGTAGGATAAAGGTTGACAAATAATTGCTTTGTATGTTGTCTGTTCCTGCAGTAAGGGCAGAGTAACTTTCTGTGTTCAGAGCGTAGCCTCAGTTTAAGTACAAAAGAACTTCATGTTTGTAGCCAGCTACTTCATGAAGTGACTGCGTCTTCTAAATGATAATGAAACTCCCATGTTGGAAAGATGTGAGATTATCTACAACAACACTGCAGTGCTGTTTCAGCTGAACTAAGACCATTGTAACTGATTGTATCTTAGAATAATTACATAAGTTGGTGTGATGTCATCCCTTCTAATAAACTTTGCTGGACCACCAACAGATAAGGAACAGTTGTACCATTCTCTTTAAAATCTCGTTTGAACTCTATATGCTATGGTCTAATTATTTTGGCAAGTACTAATGCCATGAAGATTGCAATCTATTGAATACATCACATGGGCTAATAATAGAAACTCAGCAATGACAGGGAGAAAAGGGACATCAGGGAAACAACCTAAAAAAACTGTTAGTGGTGGCAACTTCAACAGAGACTGTGGAATTATCTAAAAACACAGTTCACTGAAAAATGCAGATCTCACTTAAGAGGGGAGAGAGGATGCTTATCTTCTTACACTACCACTTCTCTTACTCCAATCTGGGTTGTTAACTAAGCATGTCTGAAATGCTTATCACCAGAAACACTCTAGGCTCTAAACTTGAGTACCTGCAGGCCATGTTCTGCAGTGACAGTTTTATGATGACGAGATTTAAAATAGTGGGGTTTATGAAACGGGGGAGGTAACATTTGTCCTAGTGATCTCCGTTTTTAAAAACAAATTGTAGACTCCTGTGGCACTTTGTTTTTTAACAATAGCAAATCAGTTCTGTGTTCTAGTTTCACAAGATGCTGACAGTCAAAAACTCTTAATTTTTCTTTTTAAAAAGCTCACAACTTTGTCCTGAACTCAAAATGTTGCTCATATAAAGCAAAAGTAACTCTCATACACAAAAAATAGGAGGCTGCAATAGGGAATACCAAGTAAATGGGCTATTAATACACTATTCATATCTCTTGAATAGTCAAAAGAAAGAACATTTAAAGAAAAGTTTCCTAGCTTTCCCAAGCTGATCTGTGAAGATATCATTGTAGCAGTTAATGAAGTGACAGGTTATTAATTGCACAGTTGCAATAATGTCATCCTTTGTCTATGGTTTGAGGTGAAACATTTATCTGGAGGCATTATTCCTTGTGACAAGCCACCACCCACTGCACTCAGTGAATGTACTTGGTGCCATTGTATATCCAGTATAAATGTTTGCAGATTAATACCCAGTTCTGATTACTGTTAGCATAACCTTCAAGTGAGAACTGTTAATTTCAACTGCTTCTTGAAGGAGAACCTCTATCTTAGGTAGAGATGTGGAGTTCCAGGCAGCTTACTAAGTATGGGGTTTTCATAGAAGCTAAATTACTAAACACAAAGTCCTGCCTGTTCCAAAAACCCCAGTTATATCCCATGGTATTTTTTATAACAGTCAGGAGTTGTCCTAGATGGCTTTGGGAAAATCTCCATGCATCCATGCACACAGTAGGATAGTGCTGGTGGTTGCTCTCTTCTGCTCAAAAAGGTGCCAGAAATGTGCAATACAAATATTTTGGGATGAAAGACACTGTAGAAATGTAATAGACCATCTGATTTTTAAACAGGCATGCCCATTATTGCCTGTGGTTAAAGCTGTTAGAAGTGTTAAACAGACCACAGGAGTCTTCAGATATTTTTCACTGTTGTAAAGGTCCGTTCACGAGGTCTTTCTTTTTATTCATTTATAACAGTGTATTAGTGGCATTTAATGACTTAAGGATGTAATCAATGCTCTCAATGCTGTACATAGAAAATCCTACTGTATCACACAGCAGGTTTTTTGAATAATATTGTGCAATAAAGGTATGAAGGGCGGTTTCCTTGTTAAATTAATTAAAATACATTAGAAAGCTGAGCTGTTTTACTCTGCCAGTACAGCAGACATGATAAAAATAATTTTTTACCCTTGTAGTATAAAGATAAAACAAGGAATTATTATATTACTCTTGGTTTTATTTAAATAAAAACTAAATCTCTATGTCAATGTCACTTTTTTCTACAGAGCAGGCCATCAGCTTACATCGCATCCTGCTGAACAGCTGCATTTTCTGTGTTTGCATTCCAGCATGTGGGTGAGGTTTTGGAAAGCGTGCACACGCATGCATGTAGCCACTGGAAGTATTGCTGTAGAACAGGGACAGGTTTTTGTGCCCATCTAAACTGTGTGCTTAATTGAAGAACACTAGACACATCTCATCTGTAAATACGCCAGAGAAATAGTAAGCATTTTGTGAACATGTTTTTTTCTAAGGAGCTTGGGGAGCATTTCTAAATTACTGCCATAAAGAAGTTAAAATTGTTATTTCTATTTCTCATGTTAAATAACCTCCATGCCTGGAGATGATGCAATTTGCTAAAATCACAGCTACTTCACAGCACAACTGGGATAGCGGCACTTTATATCACAACTTGTATTCTTTACTCTCATTAGCAGATGATCTTAAAGAAAATCAAATGACAATGATAAAAGTCATCTACCAGGGTGGATCCTATATTTTTAAGTAGATGGAAAATGATAAAAACTGGTTTTGAAATTAGTAGGCTCAAAATTTGCATCAGATTTACTACATAGGGCACTGATACATGGATTTGCTAAACATCTGACATGCAAGATGTTGATGGATTTATATTCAGTTTGTGGAAGGGCTACTGATTTTTTTAATTAGGCTAGGCTAGGATAGTTCGGCTGGGAGGGACCTTCAACAATTGTCTAGTCCAATTGCCTGACCACTCAGACTAGATGAGTGTTGAAGTGCTGAAGTGCAATGGAATATAGAAGAGAATTATTTAGCTCCTCTTACCCAAGGAAAAAGCATAAAATAGTTCAAGTTAGTACAGTCCAATCTATGTGACTCAAAGTAATATTAAAATTACCCTACAGCTGGGTTTGTACAGATGTTCTGCTTTGCAATGGAGCCCAATTACAGCAACTAAAGCATCACAGACTCCACTAACCTAAACAGGATTACACGGGTAGTACAATTTAGTCTTTCTGTTTAATGTTATATTTTAATAGTTTATGCGTAGGTCATATCCATGCTGGCCATCTACACAAAGACAGGTTTCATCCCTAGAAGGAGATGGATCATGTTATTCTAAATTGTAAGCAATGCAGTTGTCTGTTTAACGCTTTGGCCTGATAGATGAACTACAAATAAGACTACAAAAAGGTACCCCATACGCTGTCAGATATAGGACTAAGTAATTTTTGCCTTTTATAGAGAGTTTTCCCAATAGTTGCTACTACATAATAGTAAATGCTGGGTAAGATCCAAAAATATTATTTTTTTTCATTAATACCGTCCCAAATACATTTCGCTCCTAATATGTATATTACAGGCATTTACTTTCTTAGAGATACATTGTCCTTTTGGGTCATATTTAAGATTAGCATTTACTAGGATGCATTCCCATTGCTACCATTGTGTTTTTACTTTGCTAGTGTTTTATTTTTGCCTTTGGATCATCAAGGTGAATGTTTTACCACATGACATGTCATGATTTGTAATGTGTTTTGCTTGTTGAACAGTATTTTTGGGAATACATTAAATAACAATTAGTGAGGTATTCAGGTGGAATAACTTTGCACTTGAGTAATATTAGAAAGCTTCAGATGATGCAGAGCACTGAGTGATTTAAGATACAGAATCACATATGCCCTGAAGTATCCTGTTGGAATGCTTTGTCTAATGCTTTCAAATCATGTTAACCACAATAGTTGCAACAAAGGATAGATAAGAGTGAATTGAAATGTTAATCTTACCTCGGGTTTAGAAGAAACTACAAATTCACTAAACTGCTATCATGCATGAAATTTACAAATCAGGTATGGTCATATATAACTAGGAAAGTATGTTGTGCAAAAATCCTCAACACTGAAGTCTGTAATATCTAAACACTAAAAAAGATGCATGAAGAAATACACATTTGGAAAGAAATACATTCGTAATATTTGTTCAAGTGATTAGTAATGCATTAGCTTGTGTCTTACTGTATCAAAAAATAACAGTACAAGAAACATAATCTCCTTTTTCTATTAGAAAAATACGCTTAGATCCAAAAGAGATTTGGGAATTTCTTCAACAGAGATACAGAAAATATAGCAATAGCTAAGCTATCAGTAGAGGAGTTATCGTAGGTCCTGAAAGCTATATTGCCATGTATTGCTATGGTTGTACTCTATTATGAAAGCAAGATATATTAGGAGAAGCTTTATGCTGCACAAATTTGTATCTCTTGGTACTGTAGCTAGCTCGCTCAGAGTAACTGGCTAAGTTTACCAACTGTGATAATTCCCACAACATTTTCAAATACATTTTCCAAGTACAGCACTTATCACTATGATTCTAAGCAGCAAGAACAAACACAGACAGGGCTCAAGGCTGTGCATTACAGCTGAATGTGGCTTTATGTCTAGTATTTGCCTCATCAGGGGGATATGAAACATCAGTTGCAAAAATACTTTGAGGTCTTCATCTGAAAATTATTTCTGATCTGAGTTTGAGAGTTTGCATAAATAATTTCAAGTCCTTTCAAAGCCCAGCTTTGACTTTTTTTTCTGAAGTTTACCAGTGCCTCCTTACCTCGTTAGTGAACATCTATATGCAGTCAGCACAGCTTGTGCAGACATGTCAAAGACAGTTGGAAACTAACAGCTATGTGAAGCTCAGCATGGTCTAACAACTCATTTTCAGAGCCAGGTTTCCTGGAGAAGGAAGAAGCCTAATTCCTTATGTCCTTGGCTGTGCTTAGAAGCAGTACATGGGACAGGATAGCTCAAGAGTAGCGCAAGTATATTCTTTTGTATGTACACACCAGGATACACATCACTGCATCTGCCCTGTAAACAAAAAAATGGTAATTAAGGAGCATAACAATAAGCCCGTGGTAACATGGACTGAAAAAGCTGTCTAGCCTTTGTGTGTGTTGTATAAAAGCAAAACTTGTCTGCATACCTGTTTGCTATTGATTTACTAAATAGATTCAGCATCTTGAAACACTTCTAATTTAAGCAGTTTTAGCTAAGTTTCATTTTATTTAAGAAATCTATGGAGCATCGTCTAGCACTAGTTTTCGCTTCCCTCCAAATTTTTTCTTCCCTCCAAACTGCTATGCTAGTCACTGCTTACTATCCACCAAGTATGGGATGGCTTAGAAAGTTTCATTCATAGCTTGACACAGTCAGGAGGCAAAAAAAGGCTTAACAATCTAGTTTGGTTTTGTTCTGTTTACTGTGTCATAAAAACAAATATAACGATGGTTAGAATTCTCACATGCTAATTACTATGCATACATGCAGCAGTTTATGTTGCTCTTTACTATACATTAACACCTATTAATTCAATCTAGTTCAGTACAGTGTACTAACCAGAGACAAAGGTTGCATCTATTTCATTAAAAATAAAGAAAAAATAAACAAGCTAGGCTGGAGCTTTTTAAGTGCTCCATATGGAACCAGTAAACAGAAATGCCCTTCGCTCAACCAATTTGACTTGGGCATTAGACCAGATTTAGAAGACTGTGCAATGTTTTATGCATAGTAGCACAATTGCACAATTAAAAGATTTGAAGATTCAACTTTTACATAGCTCGTTAAAAGTATTTTTATCCTTTTAGTTTGAAAAGAAAAACCCAGCTAAATACTGCAAAACTATTTTGAACGCATCAGTCAGTCCCAGTCCCTGACCAAGGCATAGCTCCAGTGTCACACATTTTTGCCAGGAGATGTGAAATTGCCATCACCATTCCACACTGGAGCCTGAGGCCACTCAGCTGCTATCACAGCACTGCAGCTATTTCTGACTTTGTGGAATGGAGCCAGTGTTGTTCCCAGAAATAAAGGCTAGAAAATGAAAAGAGCACCAGTCTTATCTCCCCTATCTCTTCCTGGAGAAGACTGGGCAAGTTAATGGAAAATAAATCCATCAAGAGTTATTAAATACAAAGCACCATCTCTGGCTCAGGAAGTTCCTGAACCACAGATTGCTCGATGATAGGAACGTTTGTGGAAGTATATACGCTTTCCCTTCATGTATAGTGTTTCCTCAACATTCATTTTTGGACACTGTCCGAGACAAGATACCAGGCTAGGTAAGACATTTGGCCATTCTTATGTTCTGAGGTTCTTTAGACACATTTGGAGGTCTGACTTGCAAACAGAAAGGCCTCATTTTTTAATAAAGGTAAAGGAGTGCTATGGATGTCTGTGGTTTCTTTGAACCTACTGAAATTATTATTTCAAAATTTTGCCTTCAGTCTTATTTTTTACATTGTAATGCACCACACCTTTGAAGCATCAGGCATTCAAAGAGCTGGTAAAGGCAGTTTGGTGGTGGTAGAAGGTAAATTACAGCTCTGCTGAATGGCTTGCCTGGGTATTGACTTGAGGAGTTCTATGCAAAGTGGTGATGCTGAATGAACTTATTAACAACTTTGAGGCCAGTGTGTGTGAAAGTGACAGCACTGGGACAAGGAGACGTTTTATCTCTCCCTAGCAGTGTATGAAATGCTTATTGACCTGGTTGAACCTTAAAAATCAGTCCATTACAGTCAGATACAAGTTCTTGGGCTTCATTCCAGGCTAAGATTCACAAAGATAAGCATGTCTATGCAAAATAAATGCATCAGAGTCTATTTAGGCCAAACAGTTAAAGAGAAAAGATTGAAAAACAGATGCAGAAGTAGGAGAAAATAAGTCAAAATAAAGACCCTAAATGGTTTGTACTCTTTTTTATTTTAATACCTACGAAACTGCATTTGAGAAATAAGCAGCTGTAGACTCCGGTGAACATGATACCAATGTGGGTTGAGTCACAACCATTTTTCAAGTGAACTAACTCTTGTCTTGTGATTTTACAGACAGAACCCTGCTGCATAACCCATTTTAAGTAATTCATGATGCACCTCAGAAAATCCTTGGCCCAACGACAGAAAAAATTCAAAACATTTAAAGTGTATGAAAAGAACAGGAAGATTGAGCTGCACGGTGGCTCAGGAGATAGATTCCTATGAGGGCAGAAGGAAACTGTTTTAAAACATAGACTGTGATTATCAGCATTAAAAGGAAACATGATATTTTTCAGCATATACTATGAAAAGTGAGATGAGAGGAAGACCGTTTGTGATTCTTAGCAGTGCAAATTTACCTGATGTTTCAAGGTTCAAGCACAGGTGTTTTCAAGGTTTTCCTCCTTCCTACCATTTAGGCTAAGAAGTCTAATTTTTCAAAGGTCACATATATTTAAGTCCCCATTTCTCTTTAAATTAGTTCACAAAAGCAGGTAAAAGACAGGATTTAGACAGGGATCACTTAGGTGAGGAATAATGAGGAAGGGGGAATCATCTTAAACTATTTTATATGTATGCAGAAGCTTTTTCATTTTTTCTTTTTCCTAATGATTTTAATTATTGTAGACAATATGAACCTTGCTTTGCACATGATGTAATAGTACCTTGTATGCTTTTATTAAGATGTGTAGTCCTGATGCTACTTGCAGCAGTTTTTTCATGCATCGTTTATGACCAACACTTTGATCAGAAGCCTGTTCACCTGCACGAGGCAGACAGCTGGAAACTGCTGCCTCATCTTTGGAGTGAATTTGTACCAGGACTTCCACCTGTGCTATATACGTGCCTGGAAAGGTCTCAATAACAGTTACTGATCATTGCAAAGATCATCCCTAACTGATGGCTCTTTCAGAGTAATTTTTGAACACATTCCACAGTCTCCGTTCAGGGAAAGATTTGAACCACAGTGCTGAAGGAGAAAAAAAAGCCAGGAGGCAGACTTCAGAGCAACAATTTTGTAAAATATTGAAGTTCTATCCTTACACACGTCCATTTGTCTAGTTTTAACTGAGTCTCTCTCTTAACTCCAAATTAAATCACAAGATATATTCTGAAAGTTACTTCTGTGAAAGAATCCCAGACATCTGGGGTGTTTGATAAGAAAAGAGGCACTTTGCAATCTTCCGCAGAATAGAAAATGGGGGAGATAGTGATGGCAGTGTTCAGAGTTCATTATTGCAGCCACTGTGAAGAGGAGCTTCTACTAAGAGCTGTAGCAATTACACGTGGCT
>VZTO01006818.1:0-11105 GCA_013400615.1 Syrrhaptes paradoxus
TAGCCTTCTCATTCACCTACATGTCAGGCCCTTTTGAGTTACAAAACCTACAACTACATAATTCAGCTGAGGTTTAAAAGCAGAAAATATCTGTTGAGAAACCATGGAAAGTTATTATGCAGATACTGTGAATTATCCTGGCTGCGTCTGACCAAAGAGCTAAAAATAAATACTATGTAGATCAACTCCTATAACACTTGGACTGAGTTCAGTTTCCTAATGAGTGCTTCCCCTTAAGCCAAAGACATTTTCAGAGGAAGGCTGGCTGGATGTCTAGAATGTGGAGCAGGTGCATTCGGTGGCACAGAGTGCCCTCTCTGTTCCTCAAATGTTTACCTCCAAGAAGGTGGTGGTTTACCTTGTGGCTCCTTCCCAGGAAAACTGAGGGAGAGATGTTGTGTTTCTAGGCCTTCCTCTTAGCATAAAGGGTGAAAGCATTGGGAGCAAAGTCCAGGATGTTCTCCTGACCCTATGAGACCATGTTAGGATACTGAAAGAGATAAAATATAGTTTGGTGAACTTACAACTAGACATATGTCTTTCATTATAGCATATAAAGTTTAATCTAGAACTAAGCTAATAAAATCCACAAACCAGCATGACTTAAGGCTTAAAAGGCTTTCTAAGTATTATATGTGTTATGACACAGAAAATAAAGT
Source organism: Syrrhaptes paradoxus (assembly GCA_013400615.1). Taxonomy (NCBI): domain Eukaryota; kingdom Metazoa; phylum Chordata; class Aves; order Pterocliformes; family Pteroclidae; genus Syrrhaptes; species Syrrhaptes paradoxus. The sequence goes on from VZTO01006818.1 coordinate 660, forward strand.
TTGGGAAAGACAACAGACACAAAACGCAAATGAGAAAACCAAAGACGAGCACCACCTACTCTTCCAAGGTCGCATTTTCTACAGCCCTGTGTGTGGATAAAAACCTGATCTTTTGCAGTCATTTAGCAGTCTGCTTTAAAATACCTCAGTGTAGAATTGAAACAACAATGATTCTGGGAAACCTCATGATGAAGCATGCAAAACTCAGAAAATATAGTCCTGCATGTATTTATTTAAGTGAATTTTAAACCTTCTTCATGGTTTAAAGAAATACATTTCTAGGGGTATTTCCAGGTTTTGGCATGTCTGTTAGTCTTGCCTCTGGAAGATGAAGTAATTTGGTTCATTATCACAACTGTAGTGACACAGAGGACTGTTTCACTGCTTTCAGGAGCAAGGTTTGACTACAAATATCAAACAAAATCTATTCAGGCTGTCAGGATTCTGGGGCTCTGCAACAGTGATGGATGGCTCCTGGCGGCAGGTATCCACAAGTGTATTTTTTCTTCAGGCTTGGCTGTTTTAGTTCTATATTCCCAAATGTTATGGGGTATTTTATATCCCTTTGCAGCCTGCAGCAAGTCAAATAAATATCTTGAATTGGAGGTTGACCAACTTTCTTGATTATCCTACAGTGAGGAAAGGAGCTTTCAAGATATCTAATCTGTCTAGCTCATGTATGTCTAAAGTACTTCTCACATTTAGTATTTCTCTTGAACTGGCAGTTGACCAATTTCCCTAAGTGTGTCTTTGTACCTAAAAANAAAAAAAAAAAAAAAAAAAAGAAAAAGAAGACTTATCTTCATTATGTTCAAGGAATTTAAATATTATTATTTGCTAAGTACTAAAAAAGCTGAAGATCTATTAACAGCCCTAGCGCCAGAGCAGCTTCTGCTGGACATACAATATTAATGTACTTTAGTCACTTCAGAATACAACTCTCCCTCTGCATTTCATCATTGTGCTGAATGTGGGAAAGCTATCCATGCAAACTTTGCTAACAGCATGATATACGTCTACAGGAATGTGGAAAAATCTCTTCTCACCGGTAACACAGGGATATGCTGTGGCAAATTTGTAACTGCAGTTTCTTCACTACCGGTATTTGATCTCCAGTGCATGCAAAGCAACACAATAACTCGTGGGCCAGTTTCTTCAACCCATTTACTATTCATTGCCACTAGTGTCAGCCATCAGTGAATGCTAACTTAACCAAAGATGTTGTGTATTTAATGCTCACCTGTCTCTACTCATCTATCCTTAGATTTTATTCTCTCCAGGATGAGTCTGATGCAGGAAGAAGACGAAGATAACTACAGTAAAAAAAAGTCTTGTGAGTGAAAGAGTATCTACAGAATTCTGTAGCCCTGCACATCTAAATATGTGCAATATGTGTTTTCAAGCAGTAGGAATAGGATGTTCAGTTAGGGTTATCTATTGCCATCCTTGAGAACATCTTTGTTTCTTCTAGAAGTAATATTTCATTGTGAATATAAGAAAGATCATTTAGGCAAATCTATTAGCATACTTCTTAATAATCTCTCCCACTTTATTTCAGAGATAATAACGGACTACATATTATGTGTTTGCACCTGACCTTTATCACTGATACTGATAGAAAAGATACATAATAGTAGAGATCCTATATAAGCCTGCTAGCATGGGTTTTCTCTAGACCTTTTCCTATGTAAAAAGCATAGGAAAAGCAAAAAAACCCAACTTAAACCAATAAGATTAATCGTAAATAAGAGAAAAAAATTTTCTTTTAACCACTTGCTAGGAATGCGATGTCAAGAAACATTTATAGAGTATCATCTGTCAAAAATATATTATCAGTGTTACAGTGGGATGAATGGTATAAAATGTCTAAGAATATCAGTCTTTAAATGATTTAGCTGTGTCTGTTTTGTCTTGTTGAACATTATTGCAAATAATCCTATCAAATCTGTGGACAGGAGGGTTTCTAAGACAGTAACTGCTTGCTTCAATCAATAGACTAGGTACTATCTGTCATATTTCTGAAAACAAACATCACAAGAAAGCTCTAAATTGTGTATGGACATTCTGTTGCAAGATAATTGTCAAATTATGTGAATCCAACTACAACTATTTGGACACTAGAAATATGAAAACAACTGTTTCATAGCAAAAATTTGAAAGGGTCACAGCATTATGGCACTTCTGTGGCTAATAATGACTCTTAGATGGATAGAAATTCCATTGAATCAGTGCTAAAATCATTGTAATAGAAAACATACATTTTCATTTGAATCAGTGTGAACGTGATTAGGAGGCTCAAGTCAGTATTAGTTTATACTTACTTGCATGTTAAATCAGAGCATTACATAATTACTTGCTTATGGTCTTTTGTGCATCTTTGCCTATACAGACAGTAAATTTATTCTGCCTTCCCTTATAATAAATTCAACCTTGTTGTATTAAGTTCTACGGTAATAAAAATAGATTAGATTTGTATCTATTCCCTGTACAAACCGACAAAGAAATTGCTAAAAATGCTGTCTTCTTGAAAACCAGGCACTGGAAATTTGTCAGAATTTTGTGTGAAGTTGCTTATTTTTATTATAATTTTTACCATAAAGTTTGACTTTTTCATTGCAAAAGTACAATACAGAATCACAGAATCCTACAAAGGCTGAGGTTGGAAGGTACCTCTGGAGATCTCCAGTCCAAGCGCCCTGCTCAAAGCAGGGTTGGTTACAGCAGGTTGCCCAGAGCTGTGTCCAGTCAGGTTTTGGATATCTGCATGGATGGAGACTCCACANTGACAGACGCTCAATCCCTTCATGATCTTTGTTGCCCTCCAGTAAGGTCATGGCTGTCTTGTACTGAGGAGCCCAGAACTAGATCCCTGTGTCCTCTGCAAAACTGTTTCCCAGTTAGTTAGCCACTAGTGTTTACTAGATCTCTATGAGAAATGACGTGTTTTAATTGACTATTCAACCTGTAGCAGATTTGGAAATGTTATTCTGAGATCTCTTTCTGTCCAAATGCATTGGTCAGAACTTACCATGGGCATAAACAAACTGCTATGGACAGCCTGAAAATATATGAAAATGAAAACAAAAATAAATGAAAAGAACTGCTCAAGTAAACTGTGTCTATAAAAAAATTAACTATTGGTCTTACATATCTTCACATTTAACCTGCAAAACTGATTTGAAGCTGGGTTGTCAAAAAGGTTTGTGATGACAAAAAAACATTAGTGTAGCTCTACCCTTATTTTCTCCTTTAGGTAAGAAAAATATTCATTTTCTAATAAGTTCCGATTAGTAATGAGAATTTGCATGTGGCAGCTACTAGTACTGCTATGCCTAAGTCTCAGAAATCAACAGTTAGATTCATCTCGTCTGTTTTCACAGGAGATTGGACACATGCACCCCAGGCTCCCTTTATAATCAGTGAAGGGAGATAGCCTGCCACCAGTTTATTGACTTCTTTAATAAAATAGATAAAATTAAAATTGAGATACCAACTTCGAAGCCTTGGAGTCAGTATTAGAAAATGGGTAATTTATTTTCTGTCTTAAAGAACATATTTTTTTTCCCACAGATGTAAATTTATACATTCAGTAATGTTCACAATTAGGTGGAGAGATCCCACTTCAGCTGCTGGATTAAAATTTGCACCCTTGAGGTAGATATATTTTCTTTATAGCCTTCACTCATAACAGCCAAAAGGAACTGTTATTCTGGCACAGTGTGAGGGCAGTCTGATCTCTTGTGATTCCTGTAACAGGTTTCACTCACGTCTGCAGCATTTAAAGTCCTGCTGACTAAAGAGTGTGGTAGCACCATGAGCTCCTATACTTTCTGCTGAGCTCAATCCTCTTTATATTGGGCATCACAGAACAGACCTTGGAAACAAAAATCCAAACTTTCATTTATCAGCATATAAACGTATTTACACTAATGTCAGCAAAACTGGAAAATTTGCTATTTTGCAAAGTAACTTTTTTGTACAAAACCTGGATGCCAGGGAAGTAGGTGCCTAGACGAGATGGCAGGGGTAGCAAGCAGATTCACTCCGTGCCCTTTGACACAGCTTCTTAAATTTTGCCTTCATTTTATCTTTGTTCCTCTTGCTAAATTTGCATTACGGCTTTCACCCTGGTTTCACTACTCCAGACTCCTGAGATGAAGAACAAGTTGTTTATTGGACAAGGGCCACATAATACGCACAGTGATACATAGGCTCTGCACCCTGACATTCTTTGTGGTGTTTGACAGAAGCACAGGTTTCTCAGCTGAAAGTATGATTTCAGAGGTTAGATGTAGCAAAGCACTTGACCCTTGAGCCTAACAACTTCTTGGCAGAAAAAGATAAATAGTCATTTTCCAATTAGCTCAAAGTAGGAACACAAAGACAACATATTTGAGAAACAGTAACAACAACGGGTCATAAAGCAAGCAAATCTTAAACAGGAAACTGTGGAAAAAAACAGCAGTTCACGGGAGAGAGCTGGAAAGTGAGATGACACATTGTGCCACAGACTGGTGAGAACTGACTGTTTCACTGATTGTGGGAAAAGCTAATGAGGTCAATTTGGTTGTTAGTTTTACTTTGACTTAAATGAGAGCTATGCACACACAAAGGAGGCACAATCAAGACGATTTAAAACATCTTCATAATGAAGCATAAGGCAGGTGAGATGGAATATCTCTGCCTGTGTTCAGGTTCTGGAAGAGCAGTTCCCCAAGTCTTTATTTCTATATTGTATTAGGTAAGGATACATTCAGTATTAAATAACTTATAGACAATAAAGTTAAGAGATCACTTTTACACCTGTCCATCTTCTGTATTGTATAATGTTGACAGCCCCCTTCTCTGCAAAAAACAATGGTCTCCTGTACCTTGGACAAGTTTTCTTTTTCCCCTGGTACAAAACAGTTATCCACTTTTTACTTCTTGCTAAGATTTTATTTTTTTTCTTCAGTTTAAATCAAATGTTATGCTGCATTTTTCAACACAATTAAAGACTAGCTCCTGATACAAAAATAGCATTAGAATGAATTAATTGTTGGTACTAGTTCGATACCAGAATACAAAGAATCTGTTTTTAATTAAGTGTCCTTCTGGTGAAAATGCTGTGTTATAAAAATGACAACTCAGCATGCATATGAACACTGCATTATAACTTCGGTGTCATGTTTTCATAGTTCACTGTTTTATGAAATGTATTACTGTGCTCTGCCCTACTGGAACTGAATTAAATTATGAAACTCAAGCTAGCACAGAAATAATGGACTGAGGATGTGTACAACATTAGATTCTTCCCACTCCTCCTAATAACAAATAAACCAAAAAGTCATCTGGTTTCATTTTTTTGGAGGAAGCCGAGCAGTATAGAAAAGTCAGAAGGGGTGCTTTCATACTTTTTAATACTTGCATTGCAAGATGATGTAAAGTTCTGAAATAGCTTTTGCCTGGCTGGAGGAACACTCAGAGGAAAGTGCTTCAAACATAACACAAGATATCTTTCGTTATGATTTTATTTTTAGAAAGAATTATACTGTGGAACTGTCAGCGCAGCTGTGACAGTATAATTTGGGACAGAAAACATAGGAAATATCTCTCTGCTTCACTTCAAAACTGAGACTGAGCTCTTAATGTCAGTAAAGTCCCACAAGACTTTTCACAGCTGCAGGGCTTTAGGTTAGGGTGTCCCAGCTATTTCGAATGAGGAAGGTTTTCTGCTTATCTGCTGTCCTACCTGTCATCTCTCCGAGCCAGCATGTTCTGCTTTTTTCTTTCATCAGCCTCTACATGTGAAACGATTCTTGGACTTCTCAACCTAGCTTTGGATTCTTGCTCTGATTTAGGCAAGGGAAGAAGACTTATTTGAAACCTGATTGTTTAATGTGTGACTATGTGATGTTTAACATCTATTTCTGTGGTATTTAATAGTGAGTGAAGTGTTTTGCTTCTCTGACTGAGTTTCTGGAACATCAGTGATTTGAAGTGTCTGGAAAATATTGAAATAAAGGTGCTTAATATGTATGAATATTTTTCTCTTTCATCCTAGAAAAGGTAGTTATAAGTTTAGCTGAAGCATTTGGGCTATGTTTTAAGTGGTGTAAAAGATAAACAAGGTTGCATGTCAGATATAAATTGCTTAGAAAAGCTGTAGGACTTGTCAGAAATACTCATGTTGTTTCTAAATAAGGCATTGCTTATAATTATTGATACTTTTTTTAGTTGACTAAAATACAACTTACCAATCATCTGTGTAGGAAATCTATTAAAAAAGGTATAAGATAAAACTGTTATGTAGATTTTTCCTTGTTTTTTCCCAATTAAACACATCGTGGTTGATCAAACTGGTTCCTTTTTTCTTCGGGGAAAAAAAAAACAACCAAGCAACTGTGAAAGAATCACAGGGAGAAGAAATGTCCCTAGCATTCCCTTAGAAAGTTATCCCATATTTCCATCATCAGAATGAACATCTACAGAACTTGGTGAGGAACCCATGTATTACTCCTCAGCCATTCCAGGAAAAGTTAGCCATCTTCTGTTTCAGGCAAAAATCTTTGTCTCTGGTCCACACACTCTCCCATCAACACCTGGGAGGCTGCCTATTAAAAGGAGGGAGTATCTAAAGTGTCCTACCCGACTTATAGAAAAATAACATACAGTCGCTATGTACTTGTAGCATTCACAGCCTAATCTCACACACAGAGAACATGCATGTAGAAGGGGAAAAGCAAAAAAGGACAAAGGATGGCAACAGTAATAAGATTTGAGATCCTTAGTCACTGTTTTCTTTCTTAAAGCTGCAGAAGCAGCAGAAGACAAAGGGAGGCTTGAGTAGGCAAGTATCAATATCTAGGGTGAAGTGAAACTGAACAATTTAAAGTTTACAGAAGAAGAAGATGATAACATAGTTATAATAGATGGGACTTATGCTGCCAGACTATAACTACCTTAAATTTCAGCATCCAGTCTAAACTCATTGTCCAGTCTCTATCTGTGGAGATTGCTAGGAGGCCTTGCATGACCCTATCTGATGCGGGTGTATAAAGTGCATGATATAAATAACTTTGGTCAATATATTTATTTTCTATTGACTATAAAGGGAATTGAGATAACTGTCTTAGAAAAAATACCCAACATTTCTCCGGCTGTGGTTAGGTGAGACGAATACATTCAGTACAATGAGTAAAATTCAAAAGGAAAAGGGATATTGAAAAGATACAGCAAAAAGCAGAACTGAAAAAAAAGGTAGCATGACGGAAGGTGATAGGAAAAAAAAAGGAAGAACAAACCAGGAGGAAGAAATATAATAGATTAAAAAAGGGATGCAAAACATACAAAAATATAATTCATTAGTCACATGAAAAGTGAAAGAGGAAAGAATCTAGCTTATATCTCTGAATATTAAATTCAGAAGTCTACAGATTCAGGCTCTGAAAAGACCCAGATGCATTCCCTGGCAGCTGAATTTTCCATCACATTTATCAGGAAAAGGTCTATGGAGAAGTGCCTGTAAGTATGGGGCTCCATCTTTGAGTCAATAAGTGTATTATCACCCAAGACGGTTGTGAAGAACAATTTCTGGAAACATATACTGAGAGCAGAAACAAGGTAGGACTCATTGGCACTGTAGAATGATAGTCTGGATGATTGCAGTTGTTTCTGCTACAGCAGAAGTTTATGTGCTACCATATTAGCCCATTATACCCTACCATAATTTGTATAATGGCATTGCAGAACCTCTTCAGAAGCATTTGAAGTTTGATACAGAGCGTTTATGCATGACTGGATGTTTGGGCAAGAAACAGAAGACTAGTGCATACAATAAAAATGTCATAGAGGTTTTGATTCTAATGTGTGGCACAAAGTAGGTGATATATAATGTGCACAGATAAGGCTTCCACTTGGATAAATAAAATGAAATTGATTTGTTAACAGATTAAATGATCAAACAGCACATAAAGCATCTGATAGGAACAATAAACTGAACCACTGGTTACTTAGATATTTTTCCTCTTGGAGGAAATGTTCTATCGTTATTTAAATGTAAGCAACAAAGTCTGTAAGCTTTGTAAGTCTTTATAAGTCTTTTCATTCAAGGAAAAATGCCAAATCACCTTCACATTTAATCCAAACGGACATTAATTTGTAAGTAACCACACCAAATCTGAGGACAACTTAATTTAGACTGCTCACAAAATATCTGTACTATTACTGTTCTTTCATGTTCTTTCATGAAGTCACAGTCTGACTTCCTAACTATTTTTGGCTCTTTTATCATTGTAAATATCTATAAATAGGCTTGATAATAGAACCATAAAATGAACAAAGCAGGCTCAGACAAGAGTAGTTTGAAGGTTATCTGTAGTCTGTTCAGATGCTGCATCTTTTCTTTGTAGAGATTCTACTGCTTTTAGGATGTCATTTATTCCTGGGCTACATTCTTCATTTTATAGGTTTTTAAAATATGAATAGCAGGTTGCCTCCTGAAAAAAAACATAAATAAAAAAGGATTTTTTTAAACTTTAAATCCTGCTTGGTCACAAAGAGAGACAATAGCGGTTGCTAATGTTAAATGTTATTCAGAGAAGCAGGTCAACATTTCCTTATGTATAGAAAGGAGTAATCAGTGAGAAAGGAAATTAATCACTGAAAATCAAGGAGATATTGATGACTTAGAATGACTGGAGCAAAATTATAAGGGTGAAAACTTTCAGGGTCACCACAACAACCTGGGTATCGTTTCAATATTTTATAGTAGATTATTTTCTGGCTTGCTTGTAAATTAAGCAGTTTTACAGATTGGGAGAAGAATTCATCTTCCCTAATTTAGGTGTTAAAAGATATTTATTTAAATCCAGGTTTGTCTCCCTAGGGACCATTTATAGTCAATGAGAGAAACAAGCAAATCATTTTGTCTTGTATGGTTGTGTTAAGACAAGCAACGTGAATTGTTTTCTGAAGCCATGTGTTTTCTTCTATTGACGATAGAGGAGACCAGGGTGACTTGGACTACTAAAATGAGGAATCTCAGATTACAGAAGATGAATCCCGCTCTGAGTATATTGCTACAAATCAATTGGTATTTGAGTCTTCCAGCTTTATTTCCCTGTTTTGATGGGAGGGGAAAAAAAGAGCCTTGCAACTGAATTAAAAAATAACATTTTGTTATATATGTATATAACAAGGTATATATAATTTCAGAAGCAGAATATTTTAAAGACATTCCTTACATTTTGACAACTAACAAAAGATGGTAGAGATAAGAAATACAATAAAGATTTCAAAACTAGATTGAAACTTGTTATTAGTCTTTGAATAATAACAATTATTGTTGTTATCTGAATGACAGAATCAAACACAGTCTGTTCAGTTAAAGCTTGCTTAACAGTGCCAGCAGAGCACCCATGGCTGCTAGACAGATAATAAGTCCTCTTCTGAGAAGAGTCATATCAACCTAATGATCAGTAATTGTTCTAAAATCTGAAAGATATGTTTGTATATCCCAGTTACAATTGTTGGTAGTATTAATCAGTGTGATGCTGGCTATTCTTGTTATCCCAACACAATTCCTCTTTAAAAGATTCTTCTTGAGTATACCCATGACAGTATCCAGTCCTTTAATTACCAGTTGCATGAAACCTCCTTTTGATAACCAGGTGTAAAGTCACAGATTACTGATTAGCAACGCAAATATATTTCATATACTGTGTTGTAATTTTCTTTCTGTTTTTTAAAAAAATGTGCATTGCAGAAAAACTTTAACTTCTCTAAATGGAAGTCCAAATAAGTAGAGTATGTGGTATTTCCACAGATGTGAGCAATTTGACTTCTCTGTACAAAAATCCATAGCATACAAATGAGCATGAAAATTTGGAAGCATCAACACTAATTCCTTTTATATCTGTGACATTATTTAAAGACGATAATCACTGAAGAATTTGCACAGATTTAAAGAAGCAAGATGTATTTTTTAAAAGTGTTTGTACAGTGACAGATTTTTCCCTATTTACACTAGATTACAGAGGATGCAGCTGTTGCCTTCAGCAGGTGGAATGTAAGGGGTATATTTTCAAAGCATGTTTTAATAGCATGATTTATTTTAGACCCTGTTATTGTTGACCATGACGCTTGGATAACTATTTAAGGATAACTTTTGAGTTTACAGGATGGCTTTATAGGAAACAAGGTAACTTTTTAAGAAAATAAGTCGCACTAGTGTCTGTATCATAGAATCATAGAATCATAGAATGGTTTGGGTTGGAAAGGACTTTAAAGATCATCAAGTTCCAACCCCCCTGCCATGGGCAGGGACACCCTCCACTAGACCAGGTTGCTCAAAGCCTCATCCAGCTTGGCCTTGAACACCTCCAGGGATGGGGCATCTACAACTTCCCTGGGCAACCTGTTCCAGTGTCTCACCACCCTCATAGTGAAAAATTTCTTCCTAATGTC